>JACXGI010001093.1:62934-103463 GCA_016801175.1 Esox masquinongy
GCAATTATAAGAAAATGGAAGACATACAAGACCACTGATAATCTCCCTTGATCCGGGGCTCCACGCAAGATTTCACCCCGTGGGGTCAAAATGATCACAAGAACGGTGAGCAAAAATCCCAGAACCACACGGGGGGACCTAGTGAATGACCTGCAGAGAGCTGGGCCCAAAGTAACAAAGGCTACCATCAGTAACACACAACGCCGCCAGGGACTCAAATCCTGCAGTGCTAGACGTGTCCCCCTGCTTAAGCCAGTACATGTCCAGGCCTGTCTGAGGTTTGCTAGAGAGCATTTGGATGATCCAGAAAAGGATTGGGAGAATGTCATATGGTCAGATGAAACCAAAATAGAACTTTTTGGTAAAAACTCAACTCGTCGTGTTTGGAGGAGAAAGAATTCTGAGTTGCATCCAAAGAACACCATACCTACTGTGAAGCATGGGGGTGGAAACATCATGCTTTGGAGCTGTTTTTCTGCAAAGGGACCAGGACGACTGATCCGTGTAAAGGAAAGAATGAATGGGGCCATGTATCGTGAGATTTTGAGTGAAAACCTCCTTCCATCAGCAAGGGCATTGAAGATGAAACGTGGCTGGGTCTTTCAGCATGACAATGCTGGAGTGGCCTAGCCAGTCACCAGATCTCAACCCCATAGAAAATCTTTGGAGGATGTTGAAAGTCCGTGTTGTCCAGCGACAGCCCCAAAACATCATTGCTCTAGAGGAGATCTGCATGGAGGAATGGGCCAAAATACCAGCAACAGTGTGTGAAAACCTTGTGAAGACTTACAGAAAACGTTTGACCTCTGTCATTGCCAACAAAGGGTATATAACGAAGTATTGAGATGAACTTTTGTTATTGACCAAATACTTATTTTCCACCATAATTTACCAGTAAATTCATTAAAAATCCTACAATGTGATTTTCTGGATATTTTTTTCTCATTTTGTCTCTCATAGTTGAAGTGTACCTATGATGAAAATTACAGGCCTCTCTCATCTTTTTAAGTGGGAGAACTTGCACAATTGGTGGCTGACTAAATACTTTTTTGCCCCACTGTACTGTAACAGTAATTCACCTAAACCTAAAGCCAATTCTTTTTCACAAGATCCCTGTGTTCAAAAGTGATATAATTACTCAACGTTTATGAACTTTTACTTGTCACATTCATAAGAAATATAGTTATAGTCAGTAATTGTGGGTAAATATTTTTCTGGTCAACCAATACCTTATTACAGGTTTTCATGAAATTGCTTATTAGACATTTGTGACATGCATGGAAAAAGTCCTTGTGTTTTCTTGTACAGAACACTTTTTTCAGATCTGCAGTAAGTTGTTTACTGCACACAATTTTTTCAGATGTTCAAAGAAATGTGTACAGTACAATTTTTTAAAGATATAACCTGAAAGAGGAGATGTATGTAATAGATGTTGATAATGAGTTAGGATGTAATGATTCTCGGGAGGCAGGTATTGATTCAAGTTCAGAGAGCTATATTTATTACAGGCAATGGTACAGGTAGGCAAATCCAAGAGAATAGTCAGGGCGGAATCAGGCAGAAGTCAAAACTGGAGTAATCCAACAATAGAGGGTTTAAGGTGCAAAAAGAGTAAACAATGGACATAGAATGAGATAAGGCAAGAGGTCGATAACAGGAAATCCGATGGGCAAAAGTACAGGCAAGAAACAGGCTAAAGGCGTAGTCAGTGAGGATGGACAGAAACGATTAGATACATGGAAACGCACAACAATAGTAACTGATCTCAACTAGGAATGCTACACAACTACAAAACAATACCTTACAAACGAAACTGTACAGAACGGAACTAAATAGTGTAGCTGATAACAAACAGGTGAGTGAACAGGTGACTAGAATTCTGGTGATTGCGATCTGAAGGGTGAGTTGTGTGCAAGGGATTGGTGGCGTGTTCGAGGGAGTGAGTTGCGTTTGCCAGATTGGGGGCGTGTCTGTGTGTGGGCTGGCACGGGACGTTACATAAGATAAGTTAAGGGTTAAGGTGAGGATAGATTGAGGTTAGGACAAGTTGAGGGCTAGGATTAAGGTTAGAGTTAGGGTTAAGGTTAGGATAGGTTAAGGGTTAAGGTTAGGGTAAGTTAAGGTTTAAGGTTAGGATAGTTAAGGGTTAAGGTTAGGGTAAGAGTTAGGGTTAAGCTTAGGATAAGTTAATGGTTAAGGTTGGGATAAATTAAGTGTTCAGGTTAGGGTAGGAGTTAGGGTTAAGGTTAGGATAAGTTAAGAGTTAAGGTTAGGGTAAGAGTAAGGGTTAAGGTTAGGGTAAGAGTTAGGGTTAAGGTTAGGATTTAAAGTAAGAACAGAGGGCTGTACTACAAAGGGAATTTAACCTACTCAGATTTAACTCAGGATTATCAAGGAAAGTCAGGGTTGACAAACTCTGATTGCCTAAATTGGTGTTACACGGGACTAAGCCGGTGATTAAGATGTCGGTTAGTTGATTAGGTGTTAACATTATTGGAGTTTGTGCGTATTTGCTTAAAAGGGGTGTGTTTGACAACACAGGCTGAGTTTTTGCATAATGGCCAGTGCTCCGTATTTTTCCCCAGAAGAATGCACGTTGATAATGTCAGGATATGAGGAGTATAAAGAAAGGTTAACGGCTAAATCTAACACCATGGCAGCCAACAGGAGGCTTGTTGGCTGTGCGTTGCTGACAGAATATATTTGTAAGAACAGTGTTCTTGTCAAATGTTCTATATTTTGTCTTACAGACTCTTCTTTTATTTGTAATATGATTAAGATGTAAGGAGGACATGTAAAATAGTCTATCTAAATATGTGAAAACTAGGGTAATTCAATTGTAGTCTATACATCGGCTACATCACTGAATTTGACCTGTTACACACTGTTAATGAAATAAGATCTACTCCCTAAGAACCTAGGCTATAGGGCTACCTGTATGAATTTAATGCTATTGTGTTAAGAATAATGTCATTCTAACAATCATTTCAGCTGCAACCCCAGTGGAAAGAGCACCTGGCAACAAGTCAGGATGATCTGTAGAAATATTCTAGTAAGTGGTGTGTATCAATAGTTCTCATCATTAATGCACAGTACAGATGTGGTTTGTAGCCTACACTTATAATAGCCTTTTATGTGTTCACAGCAAACAGAAAAAAGGCATAAATACTGAAAAATGGAGGAGGGCCACCTCCTGCTACATTTCCACGGGTAGAGGAGTAAGCAATGGCGAACAATAGAGGAAGGCCCATAATGGAGGGGGTCGAGGGAGCAGTCAGTTCTGACCCTGGTGGTAGCTCAATGTCCACCCTTTTACGTACAGGGCAATATCATATCAATTGTTTTGATTGCCCAGTTTAAAATATTTGTATGTAGTTAAAATGCCTAGCTTATGTACAGTTCAGGGGGATATTATTGAAAAATGTGTGAACCATGCATTGACCCAGGCCACCTAGCCTCCCGACTGGTCAACATTAAACCGTGATCACATGTCATCTGACAAAGGATTTCAGGCCATTTTAATATACTACCCCCACATAATGTATCTATAATTGTCTTGAATATAAGTATAACTTTTAAGGCCAAATAATGCAGGCTAGCCTACATGTCAGATCAAATACGATATGATAAAATACATGAACAATGATGTTGTGAAATTACTTCCCATTCACATAATCCCCCTCATGTTCTCCCAGGGGCACTCTAATGGAGATATGCGTACAGTCTATCACACCAATCAACATCGGGAGTCCTATGGAAAAAATGTGCTCTGTATATAGGCCCAGCCTATGTATATTAAAAATAGACCAAGTATTTGTATATTTAGCTAATTACCTGTGATCGCATATATAGCCTCTTTGATCTTTAGAACGCTTAAATGGCCGCGGAACAAAACAAATGCAGCCACTCGTTTAGTGAGAGCAAGTACCACCTTGTAAACTGCATGGCATAGGCCCTACAGTATTTTTGCTCAGATGTTCAGCATCACCGATGGAATACATGAAGTGTCCGCTGGCAAAATATCGCAAAGGACGGCACACTGTCTGTTCAACATTGAGAGCATTACTCCGGCGAGTGTCACTGAAGACATCTGGGCCTAGAAGCCGGCAAAGTTACTGAATTCCCTCAGATGAGAATCGATATCTAGAGTTGCAAGGTCTCTAAACACCCTCGCCCGGCAAATTGAGCCTCTCAAAATTTGTGTGCCAATGTCAATTGGACCTTCCAAATCTACCTGCATTTTTCCCAACAAGATTGTGGGCGGAGGGGCGTTGCTTAGGGTAACATTGAGTTAACCACGAAGATAACCTGCTCGGAGCAGTTAAGCGATGCAGTGTACCCTAAATTGCCATGACAGCATACCTTGGGAAAAACGTATCCACCTTTCGTAGTAGGTTAACCGGGAAATTACACCCGATGTCACAAAGTTACTCCTGAGGTTACCTGGATAAGCCAGTTACCTTGCTTCGCAGTACACTCCTCAGGTTCTAACGTTCTTGCTAGTTTGCAATGCAGCCTCTCTTCTTGTTGAAATTCAAGTTGAGTCAGGCAATCACATGCCTTTCTATCAAAATCAGAAGAAAATTTCTTTTTTCTATTTGTGTCTATTTCACAGAAACCTGTGACGCCATGCTGGGTTATGAAAAAAAACTGATTAGGCAAAGGATGCAATTTATAATCTGGCATACCCAGAGGAAGTTGTAGATTAATGAAATGAAAATGGATGACCCTTTCTTCAGTTGAATATATTTTCCTGACCTCCAGGAAACCCTTGAGAAGTTACTCTAACAGTAGGAAGTTGCTGGAAAGAAAAATTAGCACACTTGAATAACAAAATTAAAATTAAGCATTACATGCTCATTATCCCATTTATATATTATTGCATACATCGGAAGAGGGGCACGCGGTTTTCGCTGTCTTTACAGTAATTGGTCCATTCTATTTTCATACCACACACTGGCGAAACCACTGGGGTGGTAACGGGTGGCAGCAGCCCTACAAAAATGTCTTGTCAGGAGTGTCTGCTATAATATATTCATATTTAATTTTATTGAAAAGTATTATATTTTTTCTACTTTTATTGTTAATCTCTATGGTTACCCGTTCCAATATCTTTGAGTCCCCCCTTCCCTGTAAAATGGTTGGGTCCCGGAGTCTGCCTGCTCCTGTCACCGTGCTGCTCCCCCTCCCTTCTTGTGAAAACACCGGGCATCGGTCCATGTCATGATACTCTTAACAACTGAGCAGTCAGGGTCGCACTAGACTAGCCTAGCAGTAATGAAAGAAGGTACTGCTGCACATGTTTAATAAATATACAATACAAAATGTAATCTATATAAGCTTACATTAGCAGCAGCCATTTATTAGAGTTTAGATATGTCTGATATCATCTACTACCTAATGTAATGCAGTTGTCAATATTATTTGTTCGCAAGCCAGCAAATTTGCAGATGAAGCAGCTTGCCATCATTGCCATGTAATGTTTGTCCTGATAGCTAGAAAAGGGGCATTGAACATAATGTTGATGTAGCTTGCTATGGATGGTTAATTTCATCTGTGGAGAAAGTTAAGGTTTATCTACAATAATTCTAAATTAGACATCTCTGGATGTCCACATAACATCAACAAAATGTGATGTGTGGTCATATGTGATTAACAGTTGTAATTTAAATTTTGTTAGTATATTAAATTGCTACTCTAAATTTCAAGCAATCTAAGGCATTAATTTTCATGCATTGATTTATGCTTCTGCATTTGGCAGAATAATATAAACAGTGTGTCCAAGTAAAATACTGCATCTTTTCCCTCAATTTGTAAGTTGCATTTATAATACTTAGGGAACTACAGACACTCATAGAGATTGTGCACACTTGAAAGACTCGTACCAAACTTTGAACACATAAACATCAAAGTATAGAACACGTATGATATTTATTAGCAAGACATTACACTGTGCATTTTCAGTAGCTGGATTTGTATAAATAAAGTGGACATAACACACAATAGAATGTATGCCACCCTTGAATTTCAACTTGCCATCCTTCTGCCCTTTAGCCTCCTCTAAATAAATCAATATATCAGTCAATATATTTTCTCTGTGATTTCTTTTTTTCGTCAACCATTCCATCGCATCTCAAACTCGTTACAAAATGCATAGAATCGTGTTCATTTGGCAGCATGTTCAGTTGAGTTTGATGCTTTCAATGTAACTCGCTCATTTGAAGCGTGCTCTCTTCTGTAAATAGTAGTTAACGTCACCCTACTATCTGCTATTGCTAATCAATATACACTTTCAGCTAGCCCACCACAATTTTTTATAGAAATGTATGGAGGTTAAAACATTTTTTAGAGATTTAAAAAATGTCATGTATGGAAATTGTTTTAGACAAGTTGCAATTTGGGAAATTCGACTTGCGCGACAGACCAGATGTCATGTAATATCAATGTAATCAGATTTTTTTTCTTTACCGGAAGGCAAGAAAGCTAGTTACAACTTTCTAATAGACACTTCAGAGAAGAATATGATCTGTCATTTGTAATACAAATAAAAAGCTTTTATAATGTAATTCAACAAAATAGTAAGGTGGCCATTAATTGAGGGGGGTATATTTGCAGACCGGAAGTCGGGGGCATAATTTAATATGGGGGTTCCTTAATATTAAGTTACGCCCATTGACGGATTCCATTGGTAGGGATAGTTAACGTGTTCACTAAGATCGCTTATCTACTAAATTCTTTGAATCTGAGATTCGAATAGCTTGCCAGTGACAGAACACAGAAAACACGACAACCCTTATAGCTACGTCTAAAGATAGCTAGCTACTTGACGAGGTAGGCTACTTGTTAGCCAGCTCTAGTCAATTTGGGTACTTTATAACTAGCTAAAGATGCATGATGCACCTGTCACTATATGCAAGCAGGCAAGATCCATTTATTTCTTAGCTTCATATACACTATGTTGTCATTGTTTAGAAATGAAAACAAAATAATAATTTGTCATGGCCATCTTCTATGCAGTGGTGTAAAAAGTATTTAGCTGTGTTCGCCAGTTTTGGGAAGTTGAAGGATGAGCTAAATTACCTAAACAGAATTCATAACTAACTAATGACCTTAATTGATAATTTACACTCTTCCTTTTTATTTTATTGATCACTGGTTAGTTTTGAATTCCCTTTACCTGGTTACTTAGATCTTAATTAGATACTTCCCTAAAGTGGTGAACACAGCCGAACCCAGTTGAGTACATTTACTTTGTACTTTGTACACCTCTACTTCTATGTGATAGTTGTGATCTTGCCAAGATGCGTTGTTGACCTGGGGGATGCTGTTGCCTGGGTAAATGCCAACATGAGCCTCTTCTGAGACCGGGTACAAGTCCTCACCCCTGAATGATGAGGAAATACAGGGTGCTGTGCAGATGCTCAGAGAGGCCTCAACTCTAGAGGAAGAACAAGAAGCTCTTTCTTCATTCATGTTTTTGTTTCATAATTTTGAAGACACTGAAACATTCATGGACGAAATAGACAAAAAAGGACTTAGTGATAATTTTGAGCTTCTCTGTTAATTATTTTTGTTGATGAGGATGCCTATTAGCTGTCTTTAAACCATAAGCTAATGCTGGTTTCCACACAACAAAAAATACAAGATCCAGAACACACAATATAGTTTGACAAGATAAAGAGACAAGAAACATCAGTTGTTTAGCAAGAGTAAACTGGACAGTGTTTTGGAAGTGTTCACCTGGCCATACAACATGATAGGATGAAACCAAAGCCTACAGAATCTGGGCAAAGCTGAATACACAGTACATAAAGAAACAGTTTAGTTTTGTCAGTGTTGGAATGTAATGTTTTGAATATTTGATGGGGTGATTAAATGTTTAATTGTCTAACTGGCATATCATTTAATTTTGTATTTTTAGGTTATGCCATTAACTTTAAGATAACCACATCATTACTCTAGAATGAAAAATGTGCTTGTCCCAGTCACCCCTGGAAAAATTAATATTTCTGTAAACAGATGTTGACCTGACCTCTACATGATGCAAATTGAAACTTGCCACCTTTCTGCATCAGGCTATTGAAAATTCAACACTTCCAGTTACCAATTTCAATTTTCTAGAACAATGCTGTTAAATTGAACATTGCAAGTCAAAGGATGGAGAAACCATTACAATGATTTGTATGAAAACTGGTTAGATCTACACAGCAGAACCCACAGGTCTCGGTATTGGAAAATACCATTTAATTTTACATAATTGGTACAAACATAATCAGACTAAAGCGCTTCTTCAACATGTAGTCAAAGCAAATACACTTTTGTTTTCTATATCTGTGCTTGAACCGCTTGAACCTAGTGTTATATCTTGACAAAAGATATTGAATGAAATCACATGGACTCTTGAGATAATGTTGTACTGTTAGTTAACTCTTCTTCATCCATTAATACACTCAATGTAATGACATCATACCCATACATGACACCTTGCGTCGAACCGTGTGTCAAACCAGGATGTCCCCAAACTGACCAATGGCAAACATCAGTGGGCATAACTTAATATTCAGTGGGCGTAACTTAATATTCAGGAACCCCCATATGAAGTAATGCCCCCGACTTGTGGTCTGCAGATATACCTTATTGGAATAATTGAGGACGGTGGCCGATAATAGGGGGTCGTATTTTTTAGTTAGGTCACTAACCAACTACCTGAAAATATTACAGTAATATTTCCTCTGAAATTTCAAAAATGATCATTAACGTCATGCTAGCTTACATTTTTATGTAATCATAAACATTGATGACTTGATCAAATGATTACTCGGGACAAAGAAGATGTTTTTCAAAATTGTTGATGGCTATAGTGATAATAGGGGGTTCTATGAGATTAGTTAGCCTATGTTCAATTCTTCTGTTTCAACGGAACTAAGTTGCAAAACCGTGCGTGTTTCACAGATTCATTTTTGGGTTTGAAGTCAACGTATTTCAATGTATTCTGTTCGGAGGAAGGGAGATCCGGTTATTAAATGTTTCCTTTTTTTAAGTATGATATATTTTTTAAAAACTTCATTCTGAGATGAATAGGCTAACGACTAAATCTATTTTGAAAGGATTCAAAGAAATCGCGTTTAAGACAGAAAATATATGTAGATGTTCATTTACTATAAACTATAGTTGACACAAGTATTTAGGCTACATAGTACAGCCGTTTTGTGCCTTCTGTTGGTGTTGGATGGATAAGGACAGATTGGACTTTAATTTCTTTATTTGGATAGAATTTAAGTCATATTTGATCAGTGTCTAACACAGACTGTGAGATACAGTTAAGCCCGAAATTATTCATACCAATGCCAAATTTTGAGCCATAGTGAATTTTTATTTGAATTTTTATACTTAGGGAGTAAGTCTTTACTCCTTGACAGGCATGTGGCAGGAGCTGCCATTCCTGTGGAACTGTTGACACAAGTAGAAGAGACAAATTCAAATATCTAGCAGAAAGTCAATCTGGCCGATTAATTCTGTGACATGCAGCATGATCAAGATTGAAGGAAAGGAGAGAGATTGCAGATCCAGCTATAAGTTTGAGCGTTCTATTTTCACATCCATTCCAAAGGAAGTATTTATATGTTTGCTTTGAAATGATACTGAATATTGGAATATATTTGGAAATACATTTGGAAGTCTTTAAAAAAATACAAATATGAAAATTGTCCTCCTAGATTGATGTCAACCTGGGTAACAATGACCCAATTACGCTGTCATTGCCGTTCATCAGCTTGGTCCTACATTAAAAATACTGGAGAAATTGAACAATTAATTTAGGTGAAATTGTTCAACAGAGAAATAATAAGGAAATACCTATTTTCCACTATAACATATCATGATTATTGGCAGAATTTGTATATAGCTTGCTTGATAAAACTTTGTTTATCTTCCTGTAACTATTCTGTAACCAGCATGAAGCTGTGAGGCATCTGTACAAATGTTGATGTGTGTGATTATTAGGGTTGGGTATCATTTCAATTTCATTGATTCCGAATTGCATTCCTTATTATTTTTAATATTGGAGTTATATTCAAATATTAATCCTCAAATTTAGCGCATCAACTTATTGTCACTTATTGTCACTTATTGACATCAATAGCAACCACAGTGAGCTAGCCAACATGGAAGGTACTGACTGGTGGCTAGCAAACTTTGAGCACACTATACTAATGTACATGACACCAAGCAAGCTAGTTTACTGTAATATTATCATAATTATTATTATATTATATATAACCTACCAACTGGTCTGTGGGTAAATTAATGTCATCTACCTAGCTTGCTTGTCATTTCTTTCTTTAAAACTAGAAAGCATCACAGTAACATTAACTTAGTTAGACAACGTCATGTATCCCTCGGCTCCATTCTCTCCGTTCTCTCTCCATTCTCTAACAGAGATGAGCTGACATATATTTTTATATTATTTATTTAAATAGTTTGATATGTAAATGGTTTGTTTTGTGTTTATAAGAAATAATATTTATTTTTTATAAATGAAGGGAAAAAGAAACCTTCCTGAATCCTGTCACCATTGACAGTTGACTGATTATAGCCGAAATGTGCAAAGAATAAAAGTTAGGCACATTTTACTTCTTGAAATATGAAATATTTCTTCTCTCCCAAAAACATTAGAATCGGAAACCAAGATTCGATAAGAACCGGATTCAGTAAACGGAACTGGAACCGATAAAATTGAAATGATACCCAACCTTGGATGAGGGTCTTCACTTTTCAGTTGTGCACTACTAACTCCTTGGTCTACTTGACGTTAATAAAGAGAGTGTTGTTCTGGGGCCACACTGCCAGGTCCCTGGCCTCCTCGCTCTCATTGGTGATTCAGTGCAATTGCGCTTGTCTAGTCTGTGGATCTGTTTTACAAGAGACATTTCAAAGCATTTCATGACTACACGTGTTTGCTGCTGGATGATAGTCATTAGACAGGTTCCCTTTGCATTCTGTTTGAGGCTAGTTGATATTACGCACTGGTTCAGGTTGAAGATATAACTGGCATAGCAGTATTCAGGATTAGTCCCACACTGACCCTTTGACAGGTTTATAGCTTGACGGATGTCATAGCAAGATTTTGTAGTGCATAGATTTTAGTAAATGCTTTTTAAAACACTTAGTAACAGACAATTATTTGATTGTCTGTTTAAAATGACCAGGACAGGCTTTCCTAAACAAATACTTTCTTGAAGATTGGATAAAAACGTAAGAGGCCGCTCAACTCTGGGGAGTTCAAAGGGAAGTGCACTTGGAGAGCTTTATTGAACACAATTTTTGTGAGTATATGCCTTAAAGGGGAATGAGATGCTTTAACTAAAGGAAGGTCTGCCCTAACCAAAGACTACACAAGGTTATGTGTATGTCTGTTCATAAAGAGGGTTTAAAGGCCAAACCTACCTGCTGTATTATATGTATGCATGAATAATGTGTGTTAGGATAAACTGCTGGGTGGGTTGTGTGAACACATTGTAGAATGGTTTAACAATTGCAGGCTATGCAGAACAGTTTGATTTAAGGGGAGAGAGATGTCAGGGGAGCAGAGGTGGAATTGTAGCGAGTTACAGATGACCAGTCGTTCTCTCTCTTTTTAAAGCATACTGGAGAGCCATGAAACATAATTCAGAACAATATCTATTGTGGCACACCGGTCCTATTAGCGTATTGCTCCCGCAGGGTACATGCATACGGAGCTTGAGGACCATGGAGAGCGTGCACCGAGGGAAAGCTAGTGGCTTCCAGAACAGAGAGAAAGCGTGCCACGGTGAGACGTTAGTACATTCAAGAGGCAGCTATGAGGGCCAGCTCGACCCTTCCACACCTGGCTTATAAAAACAAATGAGGCTGGCCATAAAGAGCAAGGGCCGCCTCGAGGTAAGTTGTATTTGACGACGCGTGACAGTAAACGGCCTGTTATTCTCTTTTCTCCAACAGACTGTGGCGAGGACTGGTGAGGAAGAAAGCTGCCCGAAGCACCAGAAGGCATGAGTCTAAGAGCCCTTGAAAGCTTCCAGAGCGTTTCTGTTTAGTGACATTATTTTAGTATTGTTAATAAACGCCTTCAGGCCTCTTTTTCCAGCCTATCTTTGTGTCTCTTGCTGTGCCCTGCTAAATAAAGTATACCATTTCTAAGTCCTTGAGAACATGTAAAGAATGGTGCTTTGAGACAAAGTTGGAACTATCGAGAACAACCACCACTCTGAATACACCATCCTGTTTCTTGTCGTTTTTTGCCTTTTGGGTGCTCCAAGAAGAATTTGATTTGGTAGCCCCTTTTCACACCATAAAGGATTGCATTACTAATGTTTGTATAATACAAACACATTTTAGCAAGCATACAATGTACTAAAAGGCATGTAAAGACAAAAGTACTACAGGAGAGGTGCCTATTAGAGGCAGCATGATCATTTATCAACATCAGATGGTAAAGAAAGTCTGGAACCTTATTAGAACACTGATTCCAATATGATGTTTTACATGTAGGTAGTATATCACCTAGACATACTATAACAGAACAGATATACTACAAGAGTTGCGTTGCTTAGCTGTCAGCATCATGTCAAAGTGACGTTCCTGCTACAGCAGACACCCTACAAAATTGTTCATATATTCATTAACAAGACTGAAAGAACACATGCGTTAGCCAACGAGAATTGAACCTTAGCATTTCATGAAGCTCGGACACTACCATTGGACATGATGCAACAAAGGTGCAGTAGTATAGCAACTGTCATTTATTTGAAATGAGGCATCGCTCAACGGTTGACGGGTGATGGTAACACCGAATGCACAATGGCTGTCTTCTAACTTCTAGGTAACACTGTTCAAAGAACAGCTACATAAATAATTAACAGTACAGAACAAAATAATCTATGATACCACTAAAAGATGGGAAAGAGTTTCTCTTCTGTTTTTCCTTACATATCGCAGGAATGCATGAGCATCAATCAGATAATAGGTCACATTTCAATGCTCTTGCAAGGCACTGTACCTATTCCATCACATATAGTGGTCTTGACTGTATTTACAGGGGGTGGGCAAAATAACAGAAACCCCCCATGGAAATTGACTTTTACTTTGAAGCAACAATCACAATTACAAACACAGCTGCAGAGATCATATTAGGTTGATTGCCAAAGAGCATTACATGTATGTGTAAATAAGTGTTGTACTGCACTTCTTATGCCCTTGGTCCTCAATTGTCATACATGGTAAATTAATTAAATAATAAACTGTCAATTCAGTTTCAAAGAAATATGTGAACATGAAGCTCCACAGCATCTCTTTTGGGAAAGGATTGGGGCCTGTTATTCGTTTGATGGGAGGCCCACCTTTGATGGGTGTTAGCAAGCCAGTAGGGGGCACCGTTTCCTCTGATGCCCAAGGCAGTAGTGATGGGCACACTGTGAAGCAGTGTGCTATAATTTGGTTTGGTTGTTATACTTAAACTGGCTTCCTGTGGCCATTAAGTTACAGATTGATTCACATACGCAGGCAGGTATGAAAATGTACAGTAACTCGCTATGGATAAGGGCTTCTGCTAGTAAATCACACAGTGGGAGTTGAGTGTTTTAAACGTTTAGATCAGCATCAAACCTTCAATCTAACTAACTTCCCATTTCAAACTCATGCATACTTTTATATTATGTTCCATTTTGCAGTTAGAACAGATATATGGGAAGAGTTTTTGTTGAAAATGTCTGCTGTGTCTTAAAGGGGGATTTCACCCTGGGGGACCTTTAGTGATTTATATAAAAGAAATTCTAGGTTAGTGAGATATTTCACACATAATTGGCCAGAAGGAGCATGGGAATGCAAAACAGCACACTGTAGTTAGTCAGAATGTGTACTGAAGGGCGAGCAAAATCTGAAAATACATGTAGTCATGTTTTGTTTCTATTTTGCAAAGACTCCATTTTATACCGATCTCACCACAAGTCATTTTGTTTGTAATCACAGTTGTCTTTGTTTGATAGAGTCACTGGATTTCTTTTAATCATGTTTCCAGCTGGTATATCGATAAATGTACAACATTGTAAAATGTTTACTCTTTCTAAAAGACTACAACTCTGGAGGTGCTTCCTGCTCGGGACAGTCCTGTGCCAAAGGCGTCCTTTCTAGACCACGTTCTTTTCTGATAGTGTGTTTTTATCCTTGGCAGATCGCTAGCTAGCTATGGTTTAACATCAAACGAAGGTTGGATTAATACATTTCTGGAAATGGTCTTACATGGTGATATTGAACCATACATGTTTGAACCGGAGTAGGTTACTGTATAATGAAGAGGATTAGAGAGACACTGGGAGCTGGATATTCTAACTGTAATATATATATTCTAACTCCTTTCTCTGGTGGAAGGCCCTAATTAACGATTGAAGAATTGTTTTACTTGACCCAGACAGCAAATTGGTAAGCTAATACTATTAAACACTGGCTGTGGGAATTAATTTACTGCTTCTATTGGCTAGATTTTGATAATACAGTAATGGTTGAGATCTAGCAAACTTTATGTAAAATACAGACCTACTCTTTTAAGATATGGCTGCTGTTGTTAAAACGCAAGTTTACTGTATTACAACACTGTATTTGTCTGCCTAACGGTGCTTTATAGGGATTGTCTACTTTATATTGTGCATGAGCAGACAGGTTTTTATCGGTCTTTAAACATCATAAACAAACGCAAATTCAGCTACTTTGCTGTTTATCTGGCTACAGAACATTTAGTACATTTAGAGCTTAGTAGAAAAAATGGTGGAGTCCTTCATATAACGACCAGATTTAGTGCAAAGTTGAGAAAGGTGGTAAGACTGATAAACGTGTTAATGTTGATGTTTTGGGCAACTGTAGCGGGACAACCACCAAGGTATATATTACTCACATTGTATAAAACATCAGTGTTTGGAGATGCCTAAAAGAAATCAACTTGGCAAATGATGAAACAGCATAAGTATGTTTGTCAAAAATAATTTCATATTGAGAAAACTTCTACTGTTGAGTGCATGTTTATTTTATTGTTTGTTGGTATGGTACAAGTGGGATGAACTCATCTTTAAAATCCAGAAATCTCTTCTCGCCTCATAGGGTTGCATTTGGGTTATATCCACAAGGCAAACAAAACACGAAAGAGCATTTTTTGCTTTTACTTGTACTTACTACAGCTAAGCACAGAACACCACATGGGCATAATCAAAGTTGTTTTTTCAAAAATAATTATTGTTTTTTCAAAAAAGAATCTGTGCCCCCCCCAGTTTTGTTTCTTCATAAACACTGCAAATGGTATATGAATTAGATATGCCCCCTCATTTATAAAAAAATGCCCCCTCAGTCATTTCATCCTGCAGCTGGGCCTGTCTTCTAATAGTATTAGTAGCGTATTCTTCAATCTTCATTTTGTTAGGGAGATGTTCCTTTTGTTAGAGATTTGTTCGCTATAAATGCTGAATTTTGTGGTATTTTATCAACAAATGTATCATTGCTAACATTAGTAGTTTGTACAGTAAGTAGGTGAGCTATGGTAAAATTCCCCTTTTACTGATTTGCTGAACTTTATGTATTGACGAGATGGCTTTCCAACATAATATGTTACAATTTGAGGACCTTGCAAAGTACACAATAATAACGTAATTTATCTTAATATTCCGTAGTAAAAATGATCCATCTTTTTGTCAAGAGTGACAGGCCGGTGAAAATACTGAAAACATCAGCATATTTTTTTTCATTTATATAATTACTTTTTTTCATTTATATACATTTATATAATTATATAATTACTGCACACTATCTACATGTTGCATTTACAGAAACCATAATCACAGGAACTAGGTATTTTATGAATACCGGGCATTCTGGCAACATTATGTGTGGTGCGAAATATGCTAAAAGACAATGCTTAACAGCTGTAGATTCTAATTGCCCCACCTTTGGGAATTTAATCTAGGACAAACATCATCAATGATGTGAACCAACCTCTAATACAATTAATCTCTCCTGTTCCCCCCAGCTCTACGCGCACACATACACACACAGTTGCAAAAGCATACAGATAAATACACACACACTTATGTAGACACACATGCTCACATCGTTCAGTCAAACACACAAACATTTATTCAAACGCCGATACACATACTTTGATTTTTCATCCTGGTGCCACTGGAAGAACATCCCTCCAAGAATGCAAGAGACTAGAGAGGAGCAAACAAGTCACAACACTGACAACCTGTCTCCTTTGTAAACCGATACTTTCACACTTAGTTTGTTTTAAGGTTGACTGCCCCAGTTACTGTACTGGGGGGGAGGGGGTTACACCATATCAAAGACATGCCCCAAGGGAGGCATGAGGCAGGCGGCTTAGAGAGTGAAAATGAAGAAGATCTGGTAGATTGGAACAAATGTATTGGAATTTGAGTATAAGACACTAAAAGAGCCCAAGATGTAAAGGCAAGCTCTCAGGGGGGAACTTGTCAAAGTATGTCGTGGCTCGCATGCATGGGAGAGGGGAGGGAGAGGGTTGGTTGGAACATTATCCAGGTAGCCAACCCCATCATCTTTTGCCTTTCTAATGGAGAAAGGAGCTGGAACTAATGTACACCGTCACAGAAAATTAAAAGGCAACATTTTAGAGGTTGATTCCTTCAGCACCCCCCCTTTCCCCAGGCTTGATTGACAGTCTTATAAATGTTGCTCTACATTTAGATGTAATCAGGACAGTCTCATCTGAAAAGATGAAAGACCCTGCTATTCTGGGGTTCATTCCATTTATACTCAGTAAATGACATAGCCACTTAATTCATCAGCACGATATCTGCCTTTGTTACACTGAATGGAGCATAATCCATATTTCGTGAAATGGGTGGCCACAAGAACGGCACACTCTGATGAGAATTATAACAGTGATAAATAATGCAAACGCACAAAAATAAGTCACCCGTCATCTGGAGAATAATGGATCAACTCTAATTACATTTCCATGATGTAGATGTAATGTTGAGGTAATGTTGCTTTCAGGCTTTTCACTTTATCAGATGTTTAATTTTACAACTCTTACATAAAAAGTATTTTATAGGGGGGTTTGAGGTTTTTTTGCAGTACATCAGCACTGCCACACTCAAGATGTAGCCAACATGCAACATTAGCCCATAACTTATTTCCCACATGGTTTTGGGAGAATGAACGTGTCTTTCCACTAAATGTATGCAGGTTTGGATGTTCTTTTTGGGACAAATGGCTCCTGTCTTGTCATCCTCAGACCTAAGGAGAATATGTGCACTGGTTGTAATATGCAGGGAGTGCCATGTTCCTGACAGACATTCCTGCTGCTTTTTTTTGCATCATGTCCATCACAAGAAGTAAATAGATAGAGCACAACATTTTAATAGTCTGAAACAAATTATGTTACCGCCTACAACAATTAAGAAAGAATAATTTGTATGATGCTCTTATATTGTGTTGTTACCTACTGCCAAGATCTTTTCACTTTCATGGGATTACAACTGTAGAAAATGTGTTTTCATGAAAAGCACTTGATGAATTGAATGAAATACCATTTCTATATCATAATTAAATCATGCCACATCACTTACAAATTTACTCGGTCAGTCATTATAAGCCAGGCTTCCAATCCGGCTTTTGCTGCACCCTGGTGTTACTTAAATTACTACTTGGGAGATACTGCAAAGCAAAACAGAGTTTGTATAGTCAACGCAAAACCTCATTGGGTTACATTGGACATGTACGGGTTGACTAACTTAGACACATATATGATTGAATGTGTGGAAAAAGGATAAAAATAAATGTATCTATGAATGATATCAAGGTCCAATAATTTGTAATGCACGACGTACAATGCAGGCTAGATGTCAATTGGACAGGCCTGCAAAGGGACAGGCCTTAGTGATGGAAAATAATTTGATTGGTGGATAAACGGCATGTTTTATTCACTCAGACAGGATAAGATCCACTTGGTAGTAGGTTTGGTTCAAAGCATTTGTTGTTATGGTTTCTAACCAGGCTGCATTTCCTGCATTCTTTCTGGAACCAAAAACTTAATTTGCATTCTAGTTTGACAGAGCTCTCTAAATTACGAATCCAGCTTTCTGGAATACCCCTCTGGTCTCAGACATCTGAGGATTGTGGAAGCCTGCATTTACTATTAACTAGGCTAACTAGTTTTAGTCTGCATTTACTATTAACTAGGCTAACTGGTGCAGAAAAGTCTTCTTTCTGGAAACTCGACCATGCAGCTCATTTGTGTTCAAGTATGGTCGTATTGTGCTCCTTGAAACAACCACACCGTCTTTTTCCAGAGCAGCCTGTATTTCTCCTGAGGTTACCTGTGGATTTTTCTTTGTATCCCGAACAACACTTCTGGCAGTTTTGGCTGAAGTCTTTCTTGGTCTACCTGACCTTGGCTTGGTATCAAGAGATCCCCGGATTTTACACTTTTTAATAAGTACTGACTTATTATACTTGGCTATCTTTTTATATCCCTTTCCATCTTTATAAAGTTCCATTACCTTTTTACGCAGGTCTTTTGATAGTTATTTTCTGCTCCCCATGGCTCAGTATCTACCCTGCTCAGTGCATCCACGTGAGAGCTAACAAACTCCTTGACTATTTATACACAGATACTAATTGCAATTTAAAAAGCCACAGGTGTGGGAAATTCACCTTTAATTGCCATTTTCACCTGTGTGTGTCACCTTGTGTGTCTGTAACAAGGCCAAACATTCAAGGGTATGTAAACTTTTGATCAGTGCCATTTGAGTGATTTCTGTTATCATTATGATTTAAAAAGGAGCCAAACAATTATGTGATAATAAATGGCTTCATATGATCACTATCCTTAAATAAAAGACCGTTTTTTTGCATGATCAGTCATTTTTTCAAAATCAAAGCCAATATTTCACAATTTCTGCCAGGGTATGCAAACTTATGAGCACAACTGTACAAGATTGACCATTCAAAAACCTAATTAGGCTACTACTGAAACATAAAACAAACGATATAGGCTACTAATCACACGTTACCGTTTTTCAATAGGAGATTCAGCTTATTGTATAGGCTAATTCATCAAATGTAAATCTAAAATGTAAATCTGTAAATTGTACTAAATCGCACACACATCCTATCGTCTCTCTTTGAATTTTCTCTGCTTATTTTACTAAAGATTTATATTCTACATATGTATTAGGCTAAATAATATTCACAGAACGAAATACCAACGATATTCTTTACCACTAGAACTATGCATTGGCGTTAAAATCAACTCAATAGCCCCGCTACAACCCGGGAAAAACGTGCAAAGACGCGCCGTTCACATAGCCTATTAATTTAGGAAGTCGTCTATTTCTAATAATTCCTCTCGGTTTTCCGATAACATATTCATGTCGCCTATAGACAAATCTTATATGCCAGTAATCTAGCAGACTAGTGCAATGCATTGGCGTTGGAATCAAGCAACTGTGCTTTAGGCCAATGTACGGCTATTCATGCGGATATCCTCTGAATGTCGCAAACTGGTCCGTTGTCTGTTATTTTACCTTGTACATCACCAAAATTAGATCAAAATGAAAATTAAATTCGAATGGATTTATTTTTTAATAATTTAAGTGTTGTTTAATTTTCATTTTGTACAGTTATAGGGTATAATAAACGAACGAACACACTACAGCCTGTGTTCTTAGAAATAATAATTCTATGTAGGCCTTGGCTATCCTTTTTTTAGTCGTTTTTTTCCTCTTAGACCTTCAATACAAAAACATTATTGTATTTTTTTCAAAGTCATTAAACATTTAAAACAAATTCGGTAATTCATTAATTTCATACTATTATACTGTATATAGTTTGATGACAACCCAGGAGATGAACTAATGGTCTGGCTGGATGGTGATGCTGCTGAGGAGAATGTGTATGCTAACAGGGCCGATTCGTATGCTAATGACAAAAACGGCGTTTGGCTCTGGCTGTTAATGTTCGTTTGAAAGGCTTGGCGGTCCTAGTGTTAATTGGGAATTCAGACTGCCACTCCTGGGATTATTTTGGAACTGCTGTAATTTACTTTTACTAAAGGATTGTATTACTTAACGTGGTGAAATACAGAGCTGCAGCAGTTCAATTCAAATACATGTCCAAACACTCTAAACTGTACTGTAAAAAATACATTTTCTCATTGCTAACCGTACTATATTTTCATAGTGTTTGTGAACACATTGATGGCGAATACAAAGCTAACGGAAATGTATTTGCTGTTGTTTGCAAACAAAAGTGAATTGATTGAACGCACCTCTAACACTGAACTAATTTGGGGAGGGGAAATAACCACATCTAGTAACCGGTAGTAGCCTGATAGATAGACGGTGGATCGAGACGTTACAGCTTTTATTTAAACTCGTTCTCAGTTTTAGTGTGCCTCATCAACAATATTATCAACAATACACAAACTCAAAAAAGCGCAACCCACGACAGACAATATTTCAATGCAACTTTCTGAAAAAAAGAAGCCCGAAGTCGTTTATAATAAACGGACATGGCAATCCTGGTCCTTACTTGACATTGTATTGTTGGTTGATCTTAGTAAATTTGGCAGGATGTTTTTTGCAGTAAAAAATATTTTGTTCCCATATGCTCAGTGACTACCTGCTTAAGTGCCTGGTAAGGTTGACAGTTCACCTGCTAACTGCTAACTTTGCCTGCATTTGGGCAAATAACATTTTATTTTAAAGTCTGCCAAAATGAACAACAGTAATAATAAATCCTTTTAGGCTCTCCTTTAATTTATAACCATCTGTTAAAGGTAGAGAGGTGCGATAGAACTTTGTAAAAAAGTATTTAAGATTATGATGCTGAAAGAGAGATGAAGCTCCCTTCATCATCTGTCTGGAATGAACTGGACATTTAAATATGCAGTCCATCTTCTGAGTAAACAAACCAGTCACAGAGGGTTATACAAGGGGCACTAAGGGTCCCAGATGCAATTTAGGTCTACTGCAAGATGTCAGCTGGCCTGCTCTGACTGAGGTCTGAACATACGTTGATGTAATGCCCAGAGCTATTGAGGTTATTAAGCTTATGGTCAACAGATCACTGATGGTGACTGAAAAGTAAAAGTAATTTGACTTCCCTTCTAGGCAGACAGGCAGTGTCAAAAGCCCTGTGTTCGCATCTGGCACCCTATTCAATGAATAATATAAGTTAATGGACAAACCTCCCTGGACAGGTATGAGTAAACACACAGCTCAACCCAGCACAGTAAGTGTTGTTGCCAGATTGAGGAAAAGACTACATGGAAGAATATGGGATCTAACTGTTATAATTAGACCAAATAAAAAAATAAAGATAAATTAAACATACTTGTGGAGACGGTAATGCATCAGTAGAGTGCTTTCTTCCTAATTATTATTTGGTATTGTCTGTGATCAACAGTAAGTAAGAGTTTATTTCAAATGAATTTCTCCACTCTGTTTATTTACATTATTGTTTTTAGTTGAGCCTTATACATATGTATGATTAAACTAACCAGGTTGTTTGTTAGTTCATGTCGAACTAATTAGAATTTAATGACACCTCTTTATGGTAGCGAATTGGGCAGGCAGCCAAATTTAGTTCACCATGCCTTGGGGTGGTGCAAATGAATGAAACCATTCAGTTGCTCTTATTAAGGTACTAAGTTAAGCCGTTTCATAATTGCCTTTGACAACAACTATCTTAGCTCTCTCTTTCAGAGCACACAGAGTTGGCTCTAAAAGCAAACAGACCTCGAAGAAGAAAGAAAAGAATCTTGAACAAATCAGAATCCAATTAAATCTTTCTGTCATCTCCACGTGTGGACTAGGCAGACCAAAGTGTTGGCCTCCATAGTGGAGTGGCCAGGTGGCGAAATCCCTAAGTATTCTGCTCTGTGTCCACTTCATTAATGCAATCAACATGTAGTCACCACTGGGGAACTTATACTGTGGCAAGAACTTACGTGCAATGTGTAATGATTTCTCAGAGCATAATATTGAACTGAGGCCTGTTGATATCACAGTACTGGAGCCAGGACTGGCTGCGATGGGTTAGTGGCCACAAAAACAATCTGAATTCATCATGAGGAGCTGCAATGCTTGCAGGTCTGCATACCCACAGCCACATGCTGATTGGCTTATAGCTGTGATAAAATAAAAGGCTGTATACCACTGGTGTGACATCACAATACATTTTTTACGGCTATAATTTCATTGATAACAAGTTTAAATTTGCAATAAGGCACCTCAGGGGTTTGTTGTATAATCCAATATAACATTGCCAAAGTGCTGTGTCCAGGCACTCCACAATGCGTAAAACATAAAAACAGCTCTTACTGTAGTTGTGGTGTTTTGGTCATAAACCACACCCACTTGTATGTTATTCCTTAAATGACTAAGAGTATGTTGATGCCGTTATAATTATGTACTGACAAAACATTTAGTAAATAATCATTTGATTATCATTATAATGTCTATCTTGGTCTCATCTGACCTGTGTCACTCTCATACTTTCAGACAGTACTTTTTAAGGAAAAGTCATGTAAGGAGGAGAGTGTAGCTTTCAAAATGCCAGTTTTATTTTAATTACAAATTCTAACGCCAATTCACGTAGGCATTTGGCACTCCTAGTGTTAACACGTTATATTGTGTGCAAGGTGAAATACACCGATCAACCATAAGATTATAACCACCTGCTTAATATTGTGTAGGTCCCCCTTTAGCTGCCAAAACATCCCGACCCGTCGAGGCATGGACTCCACGAGACCACTGAAGGTGTACTGTGGTATCTGGCTCCAAGGTTAGAAGCAGATCCTTTAAGTCCTGTAATTTGCGAGGTGGGGCCTCCATGGTTCAGACCTGTTTGTCCAGCACATCCCACAGATGCTTGATTGGGTTGAGATCTGGGGAATTTGGAGGCCAAGTCAAAACCTTGAACTCGTTGTTGTGTTTCTCAAACCATTCCTGAACCATTGTAGGCGCTTTCGGACAGGGGTCAGCATGGGCACCCTGACTGGTCTGCAGCTACGCAGCCCCATACACAACAAACTGTGATGCACTGTGTGTTCTGACACCTTTCTATCAGTACCAGCGTTAACTTTGTCAGCAATTTGAGCTACAGTAGCTCGTCTGTTGGATTGGACCACATGGGCCAGCCTTCACTCCCCAAGTGCACCAATGAGCCCACTGACTGATTTGTTTTACAAATGAATGTATGAATTTTAATACGTGTATTGCTACAGACACAAACCGGTTGTCCATTGGACACATTCTATATTTAAATATAACTTTATATCATACACACTTAACGACTGAGTGGCGTCTGTACCAACATAACCATGAAAAAGCCTAAATTAATGAAAAAAGCATGTGAATATAAACGCAAACTGTAATTTCTACTAGTAAATGTTTGCTTATGTTGTTGTTTGCATATACTCTGTGGTATAAGTGGGACAGACAACTTTGTTTTGTACATTGCCTTGGAACAATGGACTTGTACCATTGCATTGTCCATTATTCCAAGGTTAGGCTATGTACAGAACATCGTTGTTTAGCCCTAACTTATTGTTAACTTGACACTGCTATCGTGCGTTGTCGAAGCGTGGGCATTCCAATTGTGTTTCAAGAAGAAAACATTTGATATAGAAATATAAAAAATACATTGTTGTTTTGGACTTGACACTGATAGCGTAAGTTATCAGAAACATGCACTTCATTTCATTCGCGCTGTTGAAACAAATAATTTAATAGCCCACAGAATTATGGCTAATGTAATTACACAAATGCCATCCCCCCATCCCTGGGTCGCCTTGTCTGAGCCCTGAGAGTTTTGAAAGTCTGGTGATGCGCCTGTTCTAGTGCCAGGCCCTTGTGGATGAACTCACATATGCTAATCTTGTAGAATGCTTTAAATAGTTTTGTTTAATGAATGCATGCACACATTCAGATCAATACAATATTTCGGTTGCCTATATGAATAATCCGGTATCAGGTAAAATGACTGAAAATGTTGTGTTTACTTTTTTTGCACTATTTTAGGCAAATTACGAATACATTGTTAAAGCAAAAGCACTTATGCTATCAATAAAATTACCCATGTAAAAATACTGTCGTGCTTGACAGTTTTCAAGTGTTCTTTAGATGGTAACATCTTGTCATCTGTTTAACCCCAGATTTACTGTACATTAAGTATGTCAAGCCAAATGATCTCATTGACTGCTAGAGCGTCCAGGAAGCGCAGTGCTTAACATCACAGGAAAAACACCCTGAAGAAACAATGTATTTTTTTCTAACCACTTTTTAGTCTGCACAAACATGAGAAATATGAGCAAAGTACTACGTGGAATAGCACTATAGGTAGGTTACATTTATGAGAAACCAATTGCTACTATGCCACTCCTCCTAAGCACGCTCATATTTTGTGTCTCTAGAAAATAATATGAAATTAGTGCCTCTTGACTCACTTTACTTGGATGATACCAGTTATAAGAACTTAGATCAGATACATTATTATCTGGATCTCAAGGGGATATTGTGATAATCATTTAACACAGTCCGTTTTCCTGACACTGTCTGTAGGACTAACCAAGTGATGAGTAATTTTGCAAAGAATATAGAAAAACTTGACAAAATTATTCCTGGAAGATGTACCTGACAAAATGGTGCGTTATTGCTCCAACAATAAGCTTGACTTTTGACTAAATTGTCCATGGAAACATTTTGTTTGAGACTTGAGTGTTGTTTCCTGACGCTTCGAGGAGCTCCCAAAAGCAACATATATGAAGTCCATACCTAAACCCAATTGAAATGCAGTAGGGAAAACAAGCAGTTCATGCTAGAAACCCTCAAAATCTTGCAGACTTAAAGCAGTTCTGCACGAGCAGGCTGAATTAAAGTAGTGAACTGATATCAAATATTTTCTACTCGCATGATTGCCGTTGTGATGTTTTTGTTGTGAAGTGAAGCCAGGCAGGCAGTGATCTTGGTTTCTATTGAATTTCTTCGCACTCAGACCCTTTATGGTAGTGCTGCTCAGGATGACAAAGCATTGCAGCTGCAGTGTGGGACAGGTAGGGCAACTTTAAAGAAGTAACTTAAAGCAGCCAAGCATGCCCCAACTTTCCTAACTTGATGGATACTGAAGGCACGACCAAGTTTAGCCAATATAACTTTGTTTGGTAAATGCTTCTATTTGTTAATAAAGAGATTAGATCGTGTGGGAATTACTTTTGATAAAAAGCATGAAATGGGTGTGCAATATCAATATACTAGAAGAACACGAGAGACGTTGTTGTTGATGTGTTTGAATTGCGCTTTTAAAATCTAAGAATTACAGTGATTTTCCCATAGTGGGACCCTTTCTGAAGTCACTGTACTGTTAACTTGATTATTAAACAGAAAGGTGAGCTTTTACTTTGTAACAGTATGTGTTGTGAAATGGTTGAAGCCAGTGACATCTACATATTGACCCCGGGGGGGCTTTGGATCAAAGCCCATTGCAGTCAAAAGGTATTTAATATATTTCTACAGGATGCCATTACAACACAACTTACATATCCCTGCATTCAACTAACAGTATTAGTTGATCTCTGTTTAAAGTACTAGTTGATCTCAATTAACAGTATAAGTTGATCTCAATTTATAATATTAGTTGATCCTTGCCTTTTTCTCCACAGACTCAAATAGTGCCCTTTTGACTGGTGTTTGATAATTGTCTGTCTGGATGTTTTGCAAGTGCAAATGCATGTGTGTATGGGTGTGTGTGTGGATATAATACTGTAAGGTTCCTTTTCCCCTGGGTGATGCTCTGAAACATGCTACTGACGTCATACAGCTGTAGATTTACTGTATTTCTCTACTTTTTAAATATAGTCTGTTGCACTCCCTAGGCACTGGCACTTTACTTGGAACCAGCGCTATATATGGTCAAATTATATTAAAAACCCCATAAACACCTGTGGTTTGAATTATATTTGAAAAAGGCTATTATTGCATCTTATTTCAAACAATTCAAGCAATATAAACACTAGATAATGTTTTAAACAGGTGTAATTTCTTCCAAAAAGCTTGATATGTTTCTGCAGTCCAGGAGTTCCTCATGTTCTACCAAAGTCTCAAAATAATATCAATACATCAATGGTTAAAGAATAAATACACAACACAGGATGTTTTAGGTGATATGTGTATTGATTACTTTAATCTATGTGACTGTATCTGACAAACTTGTGAAAACCACTGGTCTCCACAAAAACATTTTTATCCAGTCACAAATATAAACCAACAGCAACATCAATTCAGCAGGGAGCTCAGATACTGTTTGCAGCAGAACTGTCCAATTGTCCAGAACTTTCCCTGCAGTGAGGGAACATGGATGTTTAGTCCACAGCCTATAGAGACATAGTTGCAGTTTGTCTATTCATGATCTGAGCACCAGCCCATCACTAAAGGGTGCCTCTAACCCTCCTGTGGTAGGCCGTGCACACATCAGACAGTCACCAGTCAGGGCATGGTAGGCTGCAGGTTCAGTCCTTTACAGTCATAGCTGTAGATGTGTTTTCCTTTCATGTCAAATATTAATTCTTATATGTACCTTAAAATCTATCATTTTCCCATCAAACTCCCTCCAAGTCCCCC
Source organism: Esox masquinongy (assembly GCA_016801175.1). NCBI lineage: Eukaryota > Metazoa > Chordata > Actinopteri > Esociformes > Esocidae > Esox > Esox masquinongy. The sequence goes on from JACXGI010001093.1 coordinate 89,616, forward strand.
CATTTGTAAATGGCAGACTGTAGCAGGCCTCCCCTACTCCTGTACACTCTCCTCTGGACCTTAGACCAGATGCCAGAGTTGCAGTTTATCTATTCATGATCTGAGCACCAGCCCATCACTAAAAGGTGCCTCTAACCCTCCTGTGTTAGGCCGTGCACACATCAGTGTCATGAATCACTCCGGAAAGGCAGAAGTGGTGTGGTCCCAGATGCAGATCGACAGGCACATTTATTAAAGGGTTCGGGCAGGTAATCATAGTCAGGCAGAAAAATGGTTGAAACACAGTAAACCAATAAAGGCAAAAAACGGTACTGAAACGCTAGGCAGGCAGGTAGTCGAGAAGACAGGCAGGTAGTCAAAAACGGCAGGCAAAAATACAAGGCAAGCAGAATAGTCAAAAAGGGTTAGCTAGAGTCGGTACACTGAGAAGGCAAAAAATTAACAATCTAAACAGGCTTTGTATTCTGAGCAACAAGTGACAAACAACAATACCTCACGGGAACAGAACTGAACAAACTAAGTAGGGAATGCTAACTGGGAACAGGTGTGACACTGATGGGCTAACAACAAAGGACACAAGCTACGTTCAAGATAACAGAAAATAACAAACAGAACCCAAAATAGAAAAACATCGAAAACACGACTAGAAAAACAACAGAACCGGCAGACACGGAACCTCACAATCAGACAGTCAACAGTTAGGGGATGGCAGGCTGCAGCTTCAGTCCTTTACAGTCATAGATGTGTTCTTATTAAGCCAACTACTGTCAAATTAACCCTTAGAATCTATCAATCATATTTTCACCCCCACCACCCCCACACCCCCCACCCCCCTCCCTCTTTGGACCCGGGGCCCATCACTGACTCTTGTACACAGTAAACAGGTCCTCCTTCTGACTCTGGTTCTTCAGCTCAGCAAACACCTTGTAGAAGAAGTTTGGGTCGGTGTTCATCAGGAGCATCTCGCCACTGAGGGCATTGGAGATGGACATACAACGCGTCCAGAAGGTCTGCTTGCAGGTCTCCACCAGGAAGGGTTTCAGGGGGTAACCGGTCTCACTGCCCATGTAGGAGCAGGTTACATACAGACAGGTTAGCACCACGGCATGCAGTTCACGCATAGTGGCCACCTCAGAGGAGACCGCTTCACGGCACAGCATGTAGAGGAAGCATAGGCTGGACGGGTTGATGCAGCTCTCACTCTGATACTGGTAATCCAGGAGGTACCGGTCCACCAAGCGCAGCCACATCACCAGGTCCATGGAGGACAGGTCCTGGATCAGGGGGCAACGCTGGCACAGGAACTCACCCAGGCACCACAGCAGTTCGCCTGTTGTAGCTTGGATCATCTCTGACCTCTTGTGTGTATCAGAGGCCTGGTCGGTCACAATCTGGGGTGTATCTGGGGCCGCGTTGGAGTTGGTCACGGGGGCCTGCTCCACCATGGAGGTGGCATTTTTGGAGATGTTGGCGACGGCTGGAGAACTCTGGTCCTGGGTGACGGTCGACAGCTTTTCGCAGGACTGAGAATGCTCCATACCAAGGGTGGACAGGTTGGTGCAAGACTGAGAATCCACCAGGTTGTCATTACTGACATGGGTGATTTTGTTTTGGTTGGTGTTCTCATTGGCCTGAACTTTCTTGGAGCTCTTCTTCATCGTTCGTCTCCATGGCGAGTAGCGCTTCAGGGTCTTGTTTTTGCTGCTCTTCCTGGTCTGGACATCCATACCAATGGTGATTACAGCCTTCTCAGTTTTTGAGATAGACTTTATGGATTCCATGATCAGTAAAGCCTGCGGTAAATGAAAAACGTTGTCCTAAATGGACCCCTTTTCCAATATAATGCACTGCTTTGGACTAAAACCCATAGCAATCAAAAGTAGTTGACTGTCAACAAGATGCCATTACAACACAACTTACACTTCCCCACTTTCAGTTAAGAATATTAGTTGATCTGAACAAGTTTTACAATGCACGTAACATAATGAAAGAAATGTAATTTTACTTACGATTTCAAGTTGATTTAAGAAAATGTTAAAATGTAAATACAAAAAAATATAATACAATATTATACAGAATATACAGTTTAAATACTTTTGATTATAAAGTTTAAGAGCAGTTGTATAATAGCTATCTGTTGGCTTTGAAGGTTGTGTCTGTTTATGGTTGAGCACTTCGGAACTGTCCGAGGTTCTGAAATAAGCCGTTCTAAAATTGCGTCATAATACAGAAACATCATAAACCCGATGCTTTGAAAAAAAAGCATGTCTACCAAGTTCTCCATGATAAATAAAATGTACGATAAACGAAGGGATTCTGTTTTAAATTCTGTGTTGCCCGCTAATAGTAGTACATCTCCTGTGTATTCATGTGACCGGTGTCATGTGGCTGATCGTGTCTGAAAACCAAACCATGCATTTCTTTGGTCAGCGGTTCAAGAAAATGTTTTCTACTGAGTGTCAGGGACGTCATGTATTTGCAAAACACCAAGGCCGCGGGATGATTATGGGACGGAGCGGGATGGGGCAGGCCTAGCAGATATGTCATTACAACTCTGCACAAATGCTCCTCGCAACGTGTTGACTCTAGTTGAGCGCGTTTTATTAACCTCATCCCAGTGTAGTTAATGTCAGCTCGCAAAACACTCGGGGTGACCATAAAAACATCCGGGGCTTGTCAGATATAGCAAGAGAAACAAGCAACCGGGGTTGTCAAAACAAGCCCAAAACAAGCAACTTGGAGCTGCAGACGAAGCCCCCAAAACCAACGCCTTTTTACACAAACCTGGATCATTTAGTTAGAGAGAGCTGGCTGCTCTAATGTCGCCGAATACCCGACGTTGAAGTTACCTTCAACATCTACCTTCAAAACATTTTTCTCTTAAAGGCAAAATTAATTTTCAAGCCAACATTTCTATCACTAGCTTCTACATAGGTAGGCTACTACATTTCCATAATGTTTGTGAACAAATTGATGGCGAATATAAAGCTAACGTTAATATATTTGCCGTTGTTTGCAAACGAAAGTGAATCTATTGAACGCACCTCTAGCCACTGAACTAGTTTGGGGGAGGGGAACAATCACAGCTAGTAGTAGCCGGTAGAAGCCCATATGTAGTGTAGACAGGGGACAATAGATGGGGACGTTACAGCATTTATTTAAACTCGCTCTTAGTTGAAGTGTGCCTCATGATCAAAACCATACAGAAACCCAAATACGAATGTGCATTTTGGAAACAAGCCAAAATGTTGGGGGCTAAGCCCCGAACGTATTGTGATCCTAGCAACGCCTCTGATAGTACTTATGTAGTAAGCTGGTGAAAGAAAGGTTGGTTTATAATGTAATTCCACCTTTAAGAGAACAATGTTATTCTATGTTTGCTGAATTTGAATATTTTGAATGTGACTTCAACAACAGGAAGGGTAGTAGTGGGTTACTTGGGGGTAACCCCCTGGGGTTACTTGCCCCCTCATGTAATTCACAAAAATCCCACAAGGTGTGACCAAATTTTTTGCCCAAAACTTTCCCTGACTGCCACTGATCTTGCTTAACTAAAAATGTTCTCTGTGTCATCACAACTTTTGGACATATTTCCACAAAACTATTCTGACATATGTTGATCTAATTTTCTGAAATATTTAAAGATTTCCAGATATGTTTCAATTAAGTTATATCTATACATTTTTTTATGTACAAGTAGAAAAGCCTTAAGATAAATAATCCACTTGTTTAGAGAGAAAATGCTGAATACTTTTTAAATAAAGTAGTAATATGTTAGATATGTGTGTTGGGGGTAACTGGCCCCCCTTCTACAAGGGGTAACTGGCCCCCAGGGGCTAATTACCCCCTTCATGGCTATGCATGTCATTTGTGCAATCACAAGCCCAGTTTGTGCATGCTAACTGTAATTAGTATTAATTACAAAAAATGTATGCATAAAACAGATACATGTGTAATACCCTACTGGGGTAACTAGCCCCCTGGGCCTATTATCCCATGGGGGGCCAGTTACCCCAGTACAAAAAAACAATTTTCTAAAAACAACATTTCATCAAATATCTAAAAAAAAGATATTTCAGTTACGTGTCATTAGATACACGTTTTACAGGGAACTGTACAGTCATCCCATACACGTATACTGTATATTGGACCGGTAATACGTCATCCAGAGTAGGCTCTCATCTCCACACACCTTTTTTGTGGGAAAAGAAACTAGCATCCCATGTAGACTACAACAACGTAAACAAGACAAACCGTCTGGCTTAAATTAATAATGCTTGTTATGCCGAACAATAAAACAAATAACCCTGATCTCAAATTTGTTCCCCTGCCATGTCCTAAAAAAGATCCTGATAGAAGGGCTTTATGGGTCCAAGCCATATGAAGGGAAGACAACGCCGGGAAGCTATGGGACCCTGCATCTCCACCCACTTATGTTTGTGGAAAGCATTTCGTATCAGTTAAGAACTCACTTAGGTAATGCTGTGTCTGATTAACAATTATATGCTATGGCCAGATAGCTATTTATAAATACTATCCCTGTGTTTAGGTTACTAAGAGCCCATCGCTACATAAGGCTAACATATAAATGCTAAACTTAGCTAACTTCGATATATCATGACTTCAGGGTTTCAAATAAATTACAGACTTCATCTGGATTACGTACCATTCATTCTCCCCCACCGAAGACAGACCCTTTCGGTTTCAAGAAAAGTCAGATGTAGCTAGCTAAGTCAGTGGTCAGAGCACAGTACTATTGCTAGCTTGCATACTATTTGTAGAGCAGGAATGAAAAGTAAACATTTTCACCAGTAATTTGCTTACTTGGAGACTCAATAAGGTAGAAACAGATGTTTGGGTAGGACACCTCTGGCCATAGAGTGGGGTTGCACCAGTGTGATGCTGGGAGACTGAAGGGATGTGATTTAAGATGGATCAAATTAATCTTTTCTATGTATCTTGCATGTTCAATGGCAAGCATAGTGGATATATATTGACTTGACATAATGTATTTAAGGTCATTTAAAAACTAATTTAATGAATTTTTTATTAGTGTTATTTTGTACTGCTATTTTACATGAATACAGTGAGGGAAAAAAATATTTGATCCCCTGCTGATTTTGTACGTTTGCCCACTGACAAAGAAATGATCAGTCTATAATTTTAAAGGTAGTTTTATTTGAACAGTGAGAGACAGAATAACAACAAAAATTCCAGAAAAACTCATGTCAAAAATGTTATAAATTGATTTGCATTTTAATGAGTGAAATAAGTATTCAACCCCTCTGCAAAACATGACTTAGTACATGGTGGCAAAACCCTTGTTGACTATCACAGTGGTCAGACGTTTCTTGTAGTTGGCCACCAGGTTTGCACACATCTGAGGAGGGATTTTGCCCCACTCCCAATCTTCTCCAAGTCATTAAGATTTTGAGGCTGACATTTGGCAACTCGAACCTTCAGCTCCCTCCACAGATTTTCTATGGGATTAAGGTCTGGAGACTGGCTAGGCCACTCCAGGACCTTAATGTGTTTTTTCTTGAGCCACTCCTTTGTTGCCTTTGCCGTGTGTTTTGGGTCATTGTCCCGCTGGAATACCCATCCACCACCCATTTTCAATGCCCTGGCTGAGGGAAGGAGGTTCTCACTCAAGATTTGACGGTACATGGCCCCGTCCATCGTCCCTTTGATGCGGTGAAGTTGTCCTGTCCTCTTAGCAGAAAAACACCCTCAAAGCATAATGTTTCCACCTCCATGTTTGACGGTGGGGATGGTGTTCTTGGGGTCATAGGCAGCATTCCTCCTCCTCCAAACACGGCGAGTTGAGTTGATGCCAAAGAGCTTGATTTTGGTCTCATCTGACCTCAACACTTTCACACAGTTCTCCTCTGAATCATTCAGATATTCATTAGCAAACTTGAATATGTGCTTTCTTGAGCAGGGGGACCTTGTGGGCACTGCAGGATTTCAGTCCTTCACGGCGTAGTGTGTTACCAATTGTTTTCTTGGTGACTATGGTCCCAGCTGCCTTGAGATCATTGACAAGATCCTCCCGTGTAGTTCTGGGCTGATTCCTCACCGTTCTCTTTTGTGTTTCTTCCATTTGCAAATAATTGCACAAACAGTTGTCACCACATCACCAAGCAACTTGGCAATGGTCTTGTAGCCCATTCCAGCCTTGTGTAGGTCTACAATCTTGTCCCTGATATCCTTGGACAGCTCTTTGGTCTTGGCCATGGTGGAGAGTTTGGAATCTGATTGATTGATTGCTTCTGTAGACAAGTGTCTTTTATACAGGTAACAAGCTGAGATTAGGAGAACTCCCTTTAAGAGTGTGCTCCTAATCTCAGCTCGTTACCTGTATAAAAGACACCTGGGAGCCAGAAATCTTTCTGATTGAGAGGGGATCAAATACTTTACATTAAAATGCAAATCAATTTATAAAATTTTTGACATGTGTTTTTCTGGATTTTTTTGTTGTTATTCTGTCTCTCACTGTTCAAATAAACCTACCATTAAAATTATAGACTGATCATTTCTTTGTCAGTGGGCAAACGTACAAAATCAGCAGGGGATCAAATAATTTTTTCCCTCACTGTATCTATGGCGAGTGTCGTTTCTTGTCCCCCAAAAAGGGACGGGAACATATTGCAAGCCAAAGTCCCCAGATGTGCTTGTCTGATGTATCTATTGATACCAGTGGCTGTCACTACCATTAGGCAAGGTAGGCAGACACCTATGGCCTCAGAATGCCTAGGGCCCAGTCAAAATTCAAACTGAAATGAAATGTATAAATATATATAATAATACATTGTTTTTTACATTTATTTTAAGCTTCCAAAACATTATTTTGGAAGCTTCTTAAGCTTCCAAGACATTATTTATGTTTGAGCCGATCCCCTCTCTCTTACTGAAATGGTCTGTCCAATATTATTTCTCACCTTTTTAGGTCCTGGCTGGGGGCCTCTAGGCATCTCTATGCGCCTGGGGGTCACAGTCAGGGCCTGACCGCAAAGGAGTCTCTAGGGATCTCTGTGCTGCCGTTTGGACTGTCCCCAATTAGAGGCAGCTGCCTTGCCACTAATTTGGGACCCTATTTAAGTGACCCTGGTTTTGGTTTGTCGCTCATTGTTTGCGTTTTGTGCTTCAGTTCACGTTTGTTGCTCTTCTTTATTATTTTGTAATCAGTTTAAATTAGTTACTTGCTCTTGGGATAGTAACATCTTTGTTTTTGCTTGATGATCCTCCTGGAAGTAAACACGATGGCGCCAGTGTATGTGGCGAATCGTCTGCTCAGTGTTTTATTTGCTGCTGTTTTGTTTTTCTGTGTATGTCGTCAAGATGTCTCTGCTTTATGTGTTTATGATCGCCAAGCTCTTCTCAATATCCGCACTTCAGTGGAATTGTTGCTGTCAAAGCATGACTTGGGAGACTAAATTACAAGTTTCCCTCCCTTCTCATCCAATATACCTACAAGCCTGTGTTGCCTACCCTGTGCGCTAGGTAGCTTACACCTTCAGCCTGAGCTGCTACACTATATAAGAGATGGACTGCAAAGTTTAAAAAAATACGAAACGCTCATATGTAAGTGGGGCAGAAAAAGGAGGAGGAAAATAACTTGAGTGTCCATAACAGTAGTAGCGTAGCGGCTGTGGCTACTACTTCTGTCATAAATGTGAAGAGCTTAGCAGCTGCAGCTATTAATGAATATGACGGTTTGACAGTCACATAAGAAAGCACTGTCCCTGATCTGGACCATCACGAATGGCCACCAGACAGACGTTAAGAAGTCATTGATTCAATTCCATCATGTAGCTAGTTCTAACATCAGTCATTTTGATTACAAAGGTGGCAGTGTTGACTATGATGGTGATAGCGATAACGACAGTGCTGGTGATGACAAGTTAGCGATGTTGACGTTTACCCTCACTATATTGACACAGAATGTAATGTCTGATCCAGGTATATGTGGCCCTCCCAGCAGACATAAGGAAAGCTGGAGCATAGTGAGAAAAGGTAGGTAGGTAAGTGAATGCACTTGATTGATCATGATTAAGACACAGTACACTTGAACAAAGTGGCTAAGCACTTTGTGCTTCACTGTAGTTGTAGCTTATAAGGCAGTACATGTACCCTTTAGACAATTATTTTTAAGCTAATTGACTGAAATTGACAGTAATGCAAGTTTAATTGGCAGCTTAATTCAACAAAAGAAAGAAGGTATGTTTAAAATGTTGCCTGTATGGCTTTGATAAGGACAAAAGGTAAACAAGAAAAGGAACCAGGTAAGCCAAGTTCGCGATTAGATGGGATGAATGTTGTTGCCCTCACTGGATTCGAACCTGGGTCTCCCGTGTGAGAGGCTGTGTCTATCCACTACGCCACAAAACTATACGTGTGCTGTGTGTCGGTATAGCGTCTCGACATTAGATAATTTTATCGTGCATTAACATCACGCCAAGTTTAAATATTTCGCTAGACACCATTAAGCATTGTGTTGAACTAACTAACGTTTCTTATTAATTTTACTTCCACCACAAATAGCATCTATGAACTGTATGGCTTTTAGTACGCCTATCGTACTAGTACGCCTATCTACTAACTTACAACTTGGAATAGTCATAAGAATTCAGCAATTGCTAGCGAGACTGAAGATGAACCTCACACTGCCAAAGCTATTTCATTTCATTGCAGAAAAACGCTTGTTTTTCTTTCATTTGTGAATGACATTAACCATCAATATAGGTGACGATAGCTGACTTTTTCATCAAGTGAAACGACAAGAGAAACGTGGAAACCCCTCCTCTTTTACTGCCCAAGGGGTTGTGAATTTTAAACGTGTTTGTTTGAAGATTCTGAATTACATTTGTGGGCCGCGTTTCCTATTTACAGATCATGATGTATTTGTTTGTAGAATTTGTGCAATTGTAGATTTTTATGTAGTATAAAACATTGCAAAACGTGAGTCAAAATAGTTACAAACAAATAGGAAACAATCCACAAATATAATGTGATCCGCAAGTGAATTTACTGTTCAAAGATGTGAGGGATAATCGCAAATCATTTTTCATATATGCAAATCCTTGCTTTGAGGTAAGTAGAAAGGAGTTTATTTATGGGTAGTGAAATATATTTGTGAATCGTATTTTGTATTTGCAGATCATGAGACATTTGTGTGTGGATGTTACATTCATTTGTAAATTGTATTTTCTGTTTAAACATTGTAATATACATTTGTAAATTGTGATCTGCACCTTTGCAATAATTTAGAAGCAATTCTATCTCCATAGTTATTGTATCAATGTAATTCACGAATGAAAGAAAAACTAATGTTGTTGTGCCTTGAAATAGCACAAAACAAATTGCATTAGGATTTGTTCAGGACAGACAAAAACTGTGCACAACCTTCAGTAGCTACGTTATAGTAAGCCTAAAATAAAACTATTTACAGTTATTGTGCGATTATTTCTGGTGGATTTTCGGAGTACACATCCGTGCATGCTTTTTGGGGTAATATAAGCTAGATCACACCCCCTTGGGCAGTAAAAGAGGAGGGGTTTCCACGATTCTCCCTATACATCTACACAGATATAATTGATTATCAACGAGTTGGTGACAGTCATATCCCACTGTTGAGAACTGTACATATTGCAGGGAAAAAGAACGAAGTTGTCACAGTGACGTACGACAAGCCACACTACGTACCTCTTAGTAAGAGTCAGTTTGATGAGATCTGTATTGAAGTAAAATCTGATCAGAATCAGCAGGTTTCGTTCGTAGTGGGAAAGGTGATTGCAAAATTACACTTCAGACCCGTCAAACAATCTTTTAGACTATAAGATGCAGCCTCAGAAACTCTATGATGATCCTCAAAGGTATGTTGAATACTACACAACACAGGCCGGTAATGGTTTACTGGGGTATCATGGTAGCGCTGCAATGTATGGGGCTGGTCTAGGGGGCCTTTCCGAGGGCTTTTCCGGATGGTAATACCTTTGTTGAAGAGTGGGTTCTCAATAGAAAAACCACATCTGAAAAATGCGGCTAGGAATATAGTTGGCGATGTTGGCAGTAGTGTTATGTCACGACAAACAAAACAGCAGGAAGGATCAGGATTGATGGTTATGACTCGAGGTGTTAGAAAGAGACCACCTGGTAGGAGAAGCCTACCAAAGAGTAAAAAACGCAAGAATGAGACAAAAACAAGAGCCACGGTTAAAAGAAGGCATACAGCTCGCAGGACACTCAAAGGGAACACCGCAAAGTTGATTAAGAACATATTTTAGGAAGATGGCACTCCTACACCGCATCTGGTGAATGTATGAAAACAGAGTTGGATTTATTCACAGTTCCTTTCACACAGACATCTATTGAGAAAAATACATACATTGAAATACCAACCCTATCAGCAATATCAGACGCAGCCCCTCTGGAGTTCTTTATTGCAGGAAATGGCGAAGACTACGTTGATCTAAATAATACTTTGTTGTACCTACGTGTAAAAGTCACTAAACCGGACAGAACTAATATTGATGCCGGAGCACCTGTTGGGGTTATCAACTACCCGATAGTCACCCTATTTTCACAAGTGGATGTCTCCTTGGGTGATCGTTTAATTAGGCAGAGTAGCAACACATACCCCTACAGAGCCTTTATAGAGAGCATTCTGAATTACAGATGTGATACATTAACGACACAGTTTTCAGCTGGTTTGTTTTACAAGGACGCAGCAGGTCACATGGATGTTACGGACCCTGCCGGCAAGAACGATGGACTCACGACAAGGGCTGCGTATTCAGCAGATAGTACAACATTTGAAATGATTGGCCCTGTTCATAGCGATATCTTCTTTCAAGAGAAACTCATGTTAAACGGCGTTGACATAAAGGTTAGGATGGTCCGCGGTAAAGACGAGTTCTGTCTTATGGGGGCAGGGGATGTGCGTTATAGTTTGCATATATTATCTGCGTCACTATTTGTCAAGAAAGTGTCTGTTTCACCAGCCGTGAAACTTGGACATGCTCAAGCGCTACTCTCAACCACTGCCAAGTACCCAATTGAAAGAGTGTGTATGAAGACATTTAGTTTACCGGCGGGGGGTCGCGTTTGCAACCAGAAAAACCTGTTTTTAAGGACCACTACCAAAATGTATTGTCGTTGGATTGGTGGACAATGACAGTTTTACAGGAAGTTACACAAAAAATCCATTTAATTTCAAACATAATTTGGAGTTTATAGCGATGTATGTAGACGGTCAGCAATTTCCTAGCAAATCATTCCAACCAAATTACACAACAGGGTCAGCAGTGCGTGAATTTTACCAATTGGCCTTAGCTTCAGGAAAACACCTAAAGGACCAAGCCTTGGCTATTGACAGGTCAGACTTCTTACACGGCTATGCCCTTTATGCATTCAACTGCGCGCCGGATGAGGAATGCGGTCAGCACCTATCCTTGATCAAGTCAGGGAACATGCGACTTGAGATGAGGTTCAGACAACCACTGCCCCACACAATTAATTTGGTTGTTTATTCAATTTTTGACTCAATTAAGTGTCAAACCGACGACAAGTCATGGTTGACTACTATTTGGAAAACGGTGTGGAAATGAATACCGCAGAGTTGACTGGTGTGTTGAACCAATTTTCATCTAGGACTCATTTCTATGGTGTGCTGGCATGCGACCAACTACCTAGTGGACCAGTCTGGGATGTTGCATCAATGATGATTGTTAATACACACCTGAGCAATCACCCCAGGGAGCACTGGCTGGCTATTTACATAACAGACAATGGCATTGGAAGGTTTTGAGACAGTTTTGGAAACCCCCCAGATTTTACGTGTTTTCCCAAGTCAATCAGTGCCTTTCTGCAAACCTGTGAGAATGTGGAATACAGTTCAAATCAAGTCCAGGACATGATTTCAACCATGTGTGGACAACATTGTGTGTTCTTTCTCTATCTCATGACAAGAGGTCTAAGTTATAAAGATGCTATGTCTTTTTATGTTGATGATTTACGAAAAAACGATGCACTAGTCTCGAAGTTTGTAGCTAGGATGTACCAGAGTAAGCGTGATAAGCAAATGTTTAATTACATACAACATGCTCAATCTTGTGAATCGTTTAATTTGTGTCATGGTTGTTGAAGAAATAGAAAAGTAAATCATGTGTACGTCAGCTTTATTATTCAAAAATAAACCATTTGTAAAACCACATCAAGGTTTACATAGTATTTTTCATACAACAATTATTCAAGGTAAAACATACACTTTGACAATGAATCACAAATGATAAAAAATCATAAAATAAAAACACATTAAAATGGACGCCATTTTGTGGGGTCCGTGGTAGGGGGTACAAAGAAAGCTTTGGTTGGTTGATGACCAGTTGCTGGGGGTGTGGCTAAATCATCCATTGTATCACCAGATGCTTGTTTATACAAATTGATTTTACGCCTTACAAGCTCATTTGGAATAGTTGTAAAAGGCATGTTGAGAAATGCCATGGCCTCTAAAAACAACCCCCAACCCAACGGCCTTCTAGCGTCAGCAATTTTATTGGTTGCTGTCACACTTTTAACCAGATCCAACAGGTGCGAACCCTTGATTATATCTCCTTTGAAAATGAATTCACCATTTGAAGTCCATGAAGTCAAATCTTTAGACCTGTGCATTCTATTAAGAATATATTCAACATTCTTCTTACGCTTCGCAGGCACATTATCCAAAATTTCATCAACAAGGTTAACATTTCGGTCAACAGTTTGCTTAGTCTCAGTCATGTTTACTACATCAGGCCCAGTCTCAGACCCAGGTAGACTTAAAGTCAGTGTATGTGTGTCAAGCTCCCCCTGTCTCACAACAGTCCAAAATATTTGTAAAATGGCAGAAGTATCTTTTAGCTTTCTTATGTAAATCCATATCAGGCTTCAACAGTATATTGCGAATTGACGAGTCCAAATCACTTTATACAGATTGTCTTACATCGGTGCTAGTGGTTTTGGATTCTCGCAGTTTTCTAACTGATGTTGTGGCACCAGAAACATTTTCTGAGCATGATCCATGTTGTTTAACCGTGTCTCGATGCAATTAGACTGGTTAGGAATGGAACTGCAACGCTTAGTAACTATAGTAGAAAACCTCCAGATTGGTTGATGGTTTTTCTTTTCTTTGCGACTGAAGTGTTCTTTCTAGACATCTAAATAAGTTTGGCTTTTTGTCTCTTTACTTTTCGGAGCTGCGATTCTGTTAAGGGTATATTTCCGCGCCTTAGATTAAGAGCTATTTCACAGAGTGATAGAATGAGGTCGGTGGACACTGATTCTAAAATAACTTTTCGTTGACTTGCCGGTGCCTTAAATAACATCTTCAAAAGTGATAAATTTCTATGAATGCGTTTAGACATGATCAAACTTTCTTAGGAACGTACACAACAGGCCAATCCCCTGAAAATAACCCCGTTCTCAGACGGTAGTCTTCTGGTGTTGTAGCTTTAAAGTCAATAAGTAAATAACCAAAAGGCGGATGTGTTGCGTCTTTAAAACTCTCCATGAAGAATCGAGAAAGACCGGGGTATATCTGTCTGCCTAAAATGCTAATCTGCTGATTGTCACAGGGTTTTTTTAAACAAGATGAGATAGTTTGTGTTCAGGTTAATAGTTCTACTAGATTTGCCTTTAACAAACATGTTTTGGACAAGGTAAATTGCACTCAGGTTACGGTGGTGTGAATATTGTGTGAAAACTCTCTCCATCTCCAAACTCTCTGATGCACTTTTCATTAAATCGTCAATAATTAAAAGGTTGTTTTTCTGAATCGGTAGCAGATTGTCATCACACAGCGATGTTGGT
>JACXGI010001094.1:0-103412 GCA_016801175.1 Esox masquinongy
GTTAATGAAGCTGAGTGCCGACGGCTCATCTCCATGCAGGGTCTCACTCCAGGCAGCCGCAGCACTGAGAGCCCAGCTCCATGCAAGTACCTGGGGAGATTTGAGTAGTACCCCTTCACTCTGGGCTCCTAGGTAAGGGCCCCCAGTCCCCAACTGTCTTCTCCTCCTCCAATTGTCAATCTCCTGCTGCTCCGAGACCTCCCGTGGGGAGAAGAGGCGCCCGTCCCGAGCGGCGTCCAGAACCAGCGCTGAGGACGGCCTGTCGTACTGGCTCGGAATACAGTACTGACTGAACGGGGGGATGAACAGGGGGAAGGAAGGAACGCAGAAAGAGACAAAAAAAAAGAAAGCAAAAGATCAGAGAAGGTGAAAGTTGGTTGAAGTGAAGGTTAAAGCAAATCTGCCTCTTAAACACTCGCTAAATAGTTCACTAGTTGTGAACTATTCGCTAAATAGTTCACTAGTTCTGACCATGGCCCATTACAGATGCAGTCTTTGAGTGCTTTTGATGTGTTTGCCAAGACTTACTGGAAACAATGTGACTGGCTATTAGCAGGGTCAGTGGCCAGTTATTCGTTGTAACCTGTGAAAACTAAAGTAGCTTTCATATGATATGCTACAACTATCAAACTCTCCCTCATCAACATATAGGAACTCCCGAATTACACGCACACACACACACACACACACACACACACACACACACACACACACACACACTCACACACACTCACACTCACACACTGTAATCCCCTGCACCCCAACTTAATGTTTACCTCCTCAAACCTTTCTTTTTCTCTCTCTGGTGCTGATATTGAAGCTAGACTCCAAAATTTCCCATTTAGTTAAATAGCAGCTTTTCTGTTTTAACTCCTTATCAAACCTATTATTACATAACAGAGTTTGTACTCCCAGGCCTGATCTTTTTAAGCTATTCCTCCATATTTGTTTTAGATGAAACAGCAGAATACCATGAAAGGATTTCATTTTGTAATGTAAATAAATCATGACCATCAGCTTTCAAGTATTTCAAGTGTCTTGACAAGAGGGTTTTCCCCTTACTTTACAGTATATTTTCCATTAACAGTAGTGGAGCCAGGCAGGAGTCAGTTTACATTAAAAATGGTGTAAAATCGAGCCATTAAAAAACAGCACTGGTGGTAGTAGTAATCATGGTAGTAAATTCTAGCGATCACTGTCTGACCTGGGTTTAAATAGGATTTTGTTTTCATTCAAATATGTTGAGATTAGATTACACTTTGGGACTATTCTGTAGGTTCCAGTCAGGCAAACTCAATCCAGCCTAGTTGGATTGAAGTATTTCAAAGGAAACAAGTGCTAGTTGAACACAGGAGTATTGGATATATAGGAAGGGTTGGCCCAGAGATCAGACAGCCTTAGGTAAATAACAGCCTCTGCCTAGGGAAAGCATAAAATCACACCTTGAAAACAGATGCAGAGATAGGTATCACCAAAACAATAGAGAAGCATCACCTTTTTTCACAATGGAAAAGAAAGTCTCCTGGCCTTTGAACCGCAAGGAAATATAATGTCCAATGACTTACCTGTCCTCGGTAAAGCGTCCGTTCACAGAAATGCAAAGCACTTTGGGTTCTACATACTCCATGGAGAATTCATTTAAAGGCACTGCATACACTTTGTACTGGAGGGGAACAGAACGAAAAAATGGTGACAGGAAATACAATTACATTTTAATATAAGCAAGCTTTTCCACATCTTTACGGGAATGTGCCAGAGTCATATGCACATTACAATATGATGATTGACTACGTCAGGATCTTATTGTTATATAATAAATTTGTGCTTTCTCACTAGCAGCAGTGAAGCTGTAGAGGTCTGGAGAACAAGCTCAGCCTTATGAGTAAGCTGGAACACTGCAAGACGATTGGTTCCATCAACCGCCACACCTCGACACAGGAAGCTGCACGGAAAAGTATTGTGTTTACACCCTAAATAATCCCAACAGAACAGCAGGACTGCATTGAAACTGGTTTATTACGCAAACAATTACATACAAATGACTTGAGAAAACTGCTTCTTGACTACACACTCAATCACTACAAAAGTATATTGAAAAAGGACAAAAAATAAAACATTGCACCTGTACTGGCAGCTGTAGATGTTGGCTCTGGCCTGCGTACGGCTCTCTGATTGGCTAGTGATGATGAGGTTGACGTTCTGGACCATGTCCACCTCGCTGGCATACTCCAGAACCAGGACGTAGGGGCCAGGCAGTGGCACACGCAGGCTCAGCTGTAGCCGGTCCTACACACACAGAGACACGCTCAGATCCTTCCAGAACGCCACATTAACTGGGGGCCGATGCGTATTTCAGCCATAAAAACCATAGAATCGCCAGAGCCTCAGACTTTGCTTCCCACCTGTCTCCCAGTGAGAGAGGCCATGTCAGGGTGGTCCGCCGTGGGGCGGCGTCTCCTGGGGCTGGACGACTGGCCCTGAGTGCCCAACACCGAACTGAACCTGTTCATCGCCACGTGCTTATACAGCAGACAGCTGGGGGAGGGAGGGAGGGAGAGGCAGTCAGAGTGCTGACATACACAAGGGACACGAACACAGGCTGAACACAACATGGTAAAGAGCTCTGTGGGGAATTAGGATTACTTTGTGTCTCTGTCGGCAGCGGATGCGTATGTGCAGGGCTGGGTGATCTTCTCCTGGAGGATGGGAGCCTCGTAGTAATCACTGGGCAACAACACCAAGTAGTCCTGGATGTAGGGAGCAGCGTTAACACACGTCTCTCTCACTACTACATCACTACTACAGCACTACTTCATCACTACTACATCACTACTACATCACTACTACATCACTACTACATCACTACTTCCAACCTATCTTAAAAGCATTTCCGCTGACACGGTCCTCACCAGAAGAACGCCCTGGGCCCGGATGCGAATGGTCCATTTCCCAGGGGTCAGCGTGAACGGGTCGGCGAAGCCGTCCCCAGGAACTGTGACGTAGGAAGGGGAGGAGCTAGGAGGAAACTCCACCTCCTCACTCTGACCCTCCCCTGCACGACACACATTCAATCAATCGATCAACTAATCAACGAGGATACACATTCAATCCACCAATCAGGATTCAGTTAAATACAACTCAATTCCGCAGTCGGTCACTGTGTGAAGCTTTACCAGTATTTATGCAGTTTAAAGTTGGATATCATCAAGGGGTGAAAACGTTGGCAGTTCATGCAGTGATAGTCAAATAATGAACTTTGTCAAATAATTTAAGACAACTGTCAAGAAAGATAAAACGCAGTAATATAAACTGAAAGCCAATTTAACTGAACATACTGCAGCTCTGTGCATTGGACTGTTTACAGGTAGAGATGAGTACAAAATGGCACCCTTCTCCCTATTGAGTGTGGTACATTAGAAAAAGTGTGCCATTTAGGAAACATCCGAAGACGTAGGTGACAAGGTCGAAAGTGGGATGGCGAACTTCGAGAGGCAGCCTTACCTTGGCCTCCCGGCGCATAGGTAGCTGTTACAGTACCAGTCAGGCTGTCCTCGTCGGGGTTAGCGAACCGCAGGACGAGTCGGAACAAGGATGGCCTTGTCTCGTCCACATGCACTGTTACTCTCACTTCACTCTGCAGGGACAGGGGTTAGATACACACAGCTGATGGAGGGGGTGCAGGTTGGTGCTGGGCGGGGTTGTCACGGTTAATACACTAGTAGGCCATGCTGGTAGACAAGCAGACGGACAAAAGAGGCTCCAGGAGAGGAGGACCACAGAGGAAGGTGTTTTGATTAAAAGGCGCCTGAGAAAAGAGCAGAGCTAGCCTGGTGCCCCGACCACAGGAGCAGGCAGGACAGCGCAGCCAGATCTGGCACCAGGCTAAGGTAGATCCAGCCAGCAGAAACACCCGTCACTTACAGTCACAGCAAGAGTGAAAACCAGGCTCGTCCACCACCAAGATCCTGGCTCGGACACGCCCCCTGTGGCGCCGCCCTTGTGTGGGCCTGGGGGGGGTAGAGGTGACGTAGCGAAACACTATGTGGAAGGTGCCGGGGAAACCCACAGCTAGCGATAGGATCACCTCTGGCTGGGGAGAAACAGGGGCAGCGTCTCAATGAAGTTTGACCAGAGGCCGATTCAAAAGCACCGCACTAGATAGGGAACAGGGCTGTCATTTGGGACTGACAGAAATAGCGTCCCTCTTCTCTACAACCAATATCCACTCCAATACATTCTCAACCACACTGCTATCACCACCAACTCCCCACGAACATGCAAAACACTGCCAACACAAATCATTTCTCGCCCAAGAACCCGACAAGCATTTCCATCATAAAAGAAATGCTTGTAGCAGCATCTAACACTCCTATAATAGTGTTGTTGTTGTTTTTTTATAGGAAATGAGGATTGGAGCCAAAGGAAAGAGCCACTACATCACAGAGATGACAGGCAGGTCAGGCAAGCACAGCTTCATGGTCCTTCGATCAGTATCACCCCGGGTCTTACCTGCGCCGGGGACATAACGGCGTAACCTCTCCAGCTGAATTCTGGGAACTCCTGGGGATTGTAGCCAAAGCGTACAGGCCTGGCGTTGGGGGTTATGCCATCCTCCACCTCATACCTCAGGTGGTGTAGGCTGGGGAAGTAATAGTTGGGGACTGGCCTGGTAATGTCAGAGAGGTGGAGCGGGTGGAGACAGAACCAAACACTTCAGCTGGGTTTTTGAACACAACGAACGCATTTATCTTCAAATGATTCCATACATTATTTTTTTGTCTTTCATCAAAATAATTAACAACACTTTCCAAAATTCCTGTTCAAACCTGAGGAGCAGTAAAACATAATTGTGCATTTAGTTTTAGTCAGTTCATACTCTGTGCAGGTGCGGCCCACAACATTATTTCGACACCGGCACTGCCCAGACATTTGGTCACACCACATGTTGACGGCCCCGCCTACATCACACTGGCATCCTATCAGAGAGGCGGAGTAGAGAAGGTCAATTGGGTCATTCTGATTAAAACTTAACCGCAAGTGATCATAAGGTTAACCCATGGAACGAGGGAGTAACCGTACATGTTAATTATTTATCTAATACTGAAACTACATGTTTTTCTGTGAGATAGAAAAAGACAAAGGCACACCACTGTGACACAATCAGCAACTGAGCAGCTAATGTTGATTAAGCTCCCTCACCACATAGTAGACAAACTGATAACGTCAAATGTGTATTCATAAGAAGCTGGTGTGGGTTTTATTTTTGGGTGACTCACCTTGGCAGCCGAAATAGTTCTTCTTCCGTAGCAGGTAGAAGCCTTCCTTGCATGTGTCACAGGTATGACTGCACATGTTGGGTTTGCAGTAACACTGTCCACTTTTCTAGAGCAGAACACAATGGTAAGGATAATGAGGAAGTGATTACAATAGTGTGCTGGACCGTATCCTGTGGCAGTGAGCTACGAACAAACAAGACTCACCTGTTGACACTCTCCTACCCCACTAAGGGTCCCTTTGACTTCACACTGACACTCTGGGGAAGGAGGGAGTATGTGTAGTGAGAACATATTTGCTCCAGTGTACCAATCAAAACTAATGGGACACATTATTCACTGAATCAATGACTGTCCAAAAGAGCAAAAGAAACAGTTACATTCATGTTTTTTTTTCTACATTTTCATAACCAAAGCAACTGCCAGAAAGTAGTCAGCCCATTCATTTTCGTACTGGTCCCCTCAGGGAATCGGACCCACAACCCTGATGTCGTCATAGGCACAGACAAATGAGCCGCGCAGGAGGCAGTGTAAAAAGGTAAAGTTAAAAGTGTGACAGAGACAGTGGGAGGAGTGAGAAAGTCACCAGGAGGGAAGAGGGGGAGTCAGAGAGGAGAGAAATGAAGCAAGGAGAGGGGAGGGGGGGGGTTTGGGTACAATGAATAGACTCTGATTACAGGATTCCATCACTCTCAACGGCGAAAAACAGCAGCAACACAAAAGCTATGATCTTCTGGGCTGCACGTATCCACATCAAAGGTCCAGAGAGGCCAGTACTCGCTCTCTCTTTCCAACTCTTTGGACCGTCACAGAACAACTCTCAAGATACTGCCAGCCACAGTATAAACAGGCATTCCTGAAATATTAAAAGCTCTTCTTTGTTCTTTTCTTCCCTGCATCAATATTTCCCTGGCAGTAGGCAGATGGACAGGAAGGCAGGCAGGGGTGATAACACTGTAACTTTAGAGAGGTAACAGGACAAAGTTTGGGACAAATTCTACAAGGTAATCACAGGCTGGTTGAGGAGAGTCGTCCCCGTACATGTTAGAATTACCAGGATGGATTTTAGGGCACATCTTTTAAGCACTGGATATTTTCTTTTTCTCAACAACCAAACCTACAGTATATCTAAATCCCACCTTGAATTAGAGGTTGTTCTTGCCCTGGCAAAGATGTACTCTGTTTAAAAGCAAACAGAATTTACCAGATGGAGTCAAAACTTTCTGTGACTACTGTTAACAAAGAGCCAAATGTAGAGAAGAGAAGCAGACGTTCCCCTCCGGTAATCCAAGTTAACATGCTCTTTTCCAAAACATCCCTGGGAGAGACAAGACAGATGAATGTTGCTGACAGGAGCATGTCATCATGTCACCTGGGTAGAATTAGAGTGGTCTCTGATTTCAGCACCTACTCAGATAGACACCAGTTATTTAATACAGCCGCTGAAATGACTGCTGATGCCACGCTTTCCATACACAGGTGTGCAGTGCTAGCCAGATCAAAGAAATCCCTAAGCAATTTACAGGTATGCCAAATTAAACCATTCGAAGCAAACATACTGATGAGTGTTGGATAAAGAAGTGATTCTGCATTGTACTAAAATAAATTGTGGGTTTTTTTGGTCAACAAAGAGCCAAACAACAGATCATTTGACTAAACTGGGCTAGCACTAGTCTGACTCACCAAGAAGGCTTCTAAAAAAGGCTCACCCACATGGAGGAGCGGGACAGTATGTCTGCAGATATTCCTGCCATGTTTGCCCATAGAGTGTTTTCGCCAAATCCTCCATTGGTGACAGTGAAGGTCAAGATATATTGGCTGCAACACATACAAGTCATCAGGAGGTCATATGGAGGTCACCTACCTATACAGCCACGGGGGTTTTCAATGGCCAGGTTCCAGTACAGAGGTCTACATATGTCACACAAAACCCCTTGCACGTTGGGCAGGCAGCTACAGGAACCCTGTGTTAGACAGACAGACGGATGTTAGCTGAAATGTAAGTGAAGTTTGTTTGGAGCTGTTACCAGGCTTGGAATGATTTACAAGTAGCTGACAGCATTGGCACGATAGAAGGCTATGGCTATCATCCTGTCCAGGGGAGATGCTTGTGCTTTATGCTGTCTGAAGCTGTTTGACTTGGACAGGGCTATTATACTTTCCTGCATGGCGATCCCAATGTTGTTTGTGGTGCTCATTTGTAAAACAAAACTCTTCAACAAAACATTACCTGTAACCAGAGCCAGTTCTAAGCACAATTGACATAAGAGGTTTCTTAAGTGCCCCGACTGCTGGGGGGGGGCCCAAATAAAATTTTGCATAGGGCCCCCAAAAGGCTAGAGCCGGCACTGCATGTAACCCAAATCAAGTGCCAGTTTCATTCCAATTGTTCAGAGTATTTCAACAGCTATTCACAACAGTAGTGACGTTTCATTTCGAAAACCCCCAAGGATAAAAAAAAGTCAAATGAGCTTCTGGACATCCTGCCTGTTTGGAGCATTAATGCATGCTGTATGATGTTTGTTTTCCTCTGTGAAATGGAAGGAAATGACTTTTCCTCTTTTGATTGCAGTAAATTCTCACTTCCAGCGGATTGTAAAAAAACACTTCCTTGAAAACACGACAGGATCCAGGGTTTGGTAATCCTGCTATCAGACAGGAATCTGAATAGATAAACATGTACAAATCACCCAAGGATAACTAGACCATGTTTTACGACTACAGATACTCCCATGACCAAAACTAATAAAACTATGAAGATGAAAGAAGTTAAGTCTGCCATGTTGTGGGGGGATAAATGTCATCATTGTATAGATTTGTCAGTCAGCCATGTGGTGGGAGCAACAGATTTTATACCGTTTGTGGATCTCGGCTGGTGACCTCTGACCCGGCTTGGTTACATTTTCGGATGGAGGCTGGAAAACAGAATATCATAGGGTGAGGGGGCAACATTTCCAGGAGATTGCTCCATATCAGAGAACAACAGGGAATCAAATTTACAAATGCACCATGCCAATGTCATAACGTTACACTCACAAAAGCGTCTATAAAACCGTTAACTTAAGCTATTGTATGTAGAGTACAGACAGCTTTGATCCAGAAGGCTATATGTAATTTGTTCTAAGTTAGCAAGGTCCTACCAGGACGAACTGAAGTAGAGTCACCAAGAGCCCTGGCAGAATACACAATATAGACACTTGAATAAGCCACACTAAGATTTAATTTAATATTTGTTCAAACCCCCACATGAAACACAACCATTGAATCTCTTGTGGGGAGAGAACCAAGCTTCTACCACATATACCATATCCTGTGTTTTTTATGAAAAGAATGGTGGAGGTTACCTGAACATAGGGGGAAGAGATGGTCCGACCCGATACAGCGGTCACACCGCCGGCCCACTGCCCCAGGTCGACAAAGACACTGGCCCGACACTGGGGCACATTTGGACTCGTAGGAACCCTCCTCTGAACACTGACAGGCTGGGGAGAGAGACATGGAGAGGGACTGTGAGATGTCTCATGTGACAATGACATGGTTTACATCCAATGCCTTTAAGAACAGGCCATGTTACAGTATATGAAGTGTATCCATTAAATACTGGAGTGAGTGAGTTTTAATAAGTCAGCATAGCTTTTGAACATAGTGTTGTTCAGATAGTCACCGGTAAATAGAAAATAAACTGACAGCAGAGTTTTGTTGAGGTATTGACTGCATTTGAAAATATCATTGTACCCCTTGATTACATTGATACACAATCACAAAACACGCATTTTCTTTATTTGTTTGAGTACTTGGGAAAATGTTTCCTCAATTGAACATTTTTTCACATGTTCAGTTATAATGTTTTTTAGCATTCCTACCTCACAGTCTATTTTTGATCAATTTAAAAATAATGAATAATCCAAATAAATCAATCAATCCAATTTATTTGTAACGCCCTTTTTACATCAGCAGTTGTCACAAAGTGATTTTACAAAACACCCAGCCTGAAATCCCAAAGAGCAAGCAACAACTGTGTTGAAGTACAGTGGCTAGGAAAAACTCCCTAAAAGTGGCCAAAATTTAGGAAGAAACCTAGAGAGGAACCAGGCTCGGAGAGGTGCAGGGTGGACATTTTAAGAGAAAAAAAGCTTTTGGGAGGGGCTACAAAAACTTGCAGCATAGTCCTGGCCCACGGGCCAGCTGCTGCCAACTCCTGTTCTATGGGGTAAATCGGTGTGAATGACAGTGTTGGGCATAATATTCATAAGGTAATGGAAAGATTGAATAAAGGAAAAACATACAATCACAAACATGTTCCTTTCACATTTTAATATCCATTCAGTTCACAACAGACGGATGTGATTCTGCAACAGCCTAATGTCAGCGTTGATGGACAATACAATGAGAAAGGAAAATGTGGTGGCAGTTCTTCCTTTTTTCAGTGTACACCTTTTGAAACAGGCACCCAAAGACAATATTTTTACAACAAATATTGGATTTCAGCATTTCAGATTTTTTTGTCAAGTTCACGGAAAGGTCACTGTAGGTGAATTAGTGACTGTATCCTGGGAGGAGGTAAAAAACGTACAAACGCAGTCTGGGTATCCGTAGTAACCAGGAGCACACTGGTCGCATTGCAGACCCATGTAGTTAGCATGGCAATGACACTGTCCATTGGGCCCGCAGAGTCTGTCAGTCACCCCTGCACCTTCACAACGACACGTTGTCACTGTGGAAACAAGAGGAGCAAAAAAAATGATTCAGCCTACCGCAGGTGGATTTCTGTCAACAGCAAAACAAAATTGTTTTCATTTATTGGGGATAAACCATTCAGATTTGAGGTGTGGCTTGTTAAAAGGAATAGATGTCTCACCTTGGCAGTAAGGAAAAGAGTGGTGTCCTGGTCGACAGCGATCACATCGTTTGCCCTCCACACCATAACGACAGATGCAGTTCCCCGATGAATCACACACTTCAGGCACTGATCCACTGCGGTCGCACACACACTCTGAACACACACATATAAAAACATAATGCTGTCAGAAGACACAAACACTCTGAACACACACAAAAAATACTACTGTCTGAAGACACACTCTGAACACAGACAAAAAATACTACTGTCAGAAGGAACACTCTGAATACATAAAACATCTAATGTCAGAAGACACAAACACTCTGAACACATACAAAAAATACTACTGTCTGAAGACACACTCTGAACACACACAAAAAATACTACTGTCAGAAGACACACTCTGAACACAGACAAAAAATACTACTGTCTGAAGACAACACTCTGAACACAGACAAAAAATACTACTGTCTGAAGGCACACTCTGAACACAGACAAAAAATACTACTGTCTGAAGGCACACTCTGAACACAGACAAAAAATACTACTGTCAGAAGGAACACTCTGAATACATAAAACATCTAATGTCAGAAGACACAAACACTCTGAACACACACATAAAAATATCAAATGTCTGAAGACACTCTGAACAGACACATAAAAAACGTTTTAATGTCAGAAAACACACACACACACACACTCTAAACATACACATGTAAAAAATTAATGTCAAAGTACACACATAAACAAATACTAATGTCAGAAGACACACTCTGAACACAGACAAAAAATACTACTGTCTGAAGACACACTCTGAACACAGACAAAAAATACTACTGTCTGAAGACAACACTCTGAACACACACAAAAAATACTAATGTCTGAAGGCACACTCTGAACACAGACAAAAAATACTACTGTCTGAAGGCACACTCTGAACACAGACAAAAAATACTACTGTCAGAAGGAACACTCTGAATACATAAAACATCTAATGTCAGAAGACACAAACACTCTGAACACACACATAAAAATATCAAATGTCTGAAGACACTCTGAACAGACACATAAAAAACATTTTAATGTCAGAAAACACACACACACACACACACACTCTAAACATACACATGTAAAAAAACTAATGTCAAAGTACACACATAAACAAATACTAATGTCAGAAGACACACTCTCTCAACACACACATAAAAAATACTAATGTCAGAAGACACTCACGCTCAACATACACATAAAAAAATCTAATTTCAGAAGACTCACAATCTACACATAAACGCATACAAAAATACTAATGTCAGAAGACACCCTCTGAATACACAGTATATATTCTATCTCACATTTCAACAATGATACAATCGGTTTTGAATCAACCTTTATGGGGTCATGTTTTGGGGCAAAAAAATCTACACACATTTTGAGAATGAACCGTTTAGATTTGATGAGTGGTTTGATAAGAGGGAAAGATGTCTCACCTTGGCAGTAAGGAAAAGAGTGGTATCCTGGTTGACAGCGATCACAACGTTTGCCCTCCACACCATAACGACAGATGCAGTTCCCCGACGAATCACACACTTCAGGCACTGATCCACTTCGGTCGCACACACACTCTGAACACAAACAAAAAATACTACTGTCTGAAAACACTCTGAACACAGACAAAAATACTACAGTCAGAAGAAACACTCTGAATACATAAAACATCTAATGTCAGAAGACACAAACACTCTGAAAACACACATAAAAAAATGAAATGTCTGAAGACACTCTGAACACACACATAAAAAAAATCAAATGTCTAAAGACACTCTGAACACACACATAAAAAAATGAAATGTCTGAAGACACTCTGAACACACAAATAAAAAACATTTTAATGTCAGAACACACACACACACACACACACTCTAAACATACACATGTAAAAAAAACTAATGTCAAAGTACACACATTCTAAAAACACACATAAACAAATACTAATGTCAGAAGACACACTCTCTCAACACACACATAAAAAATACTAATGTCAGAAGACACTCACACTCAGCACACACAAAAAAAATCGAATTTCAGAAGACTCACAATCTACACATAAACGCATACAAAAATACTAATGTCAGAAGACACCCTCTGAATACACAGTTTATATTCTATCTCACATTTCAACAATGATACAATCGGTTTTGAATCAACCTTTATGGGGTCATGTTTTGGCGTAAAAAAATCTACACACATTTTGAGAATGAACCGTTTAGATTTGAGTGGTTTGATAAGAGGGAAAGATGCCTCACCTTGGCAGTAAGGAAAAGAGTGGTGTCCTGGTTGACAGCGATCACATCGTTTGCCCTCCACACCATAACGACAGATGCAGTTCCCCGACGCATCACATACCTCGGGCACTGATCCACTGCGGTCACACACACACTCTGAACACACACAAAAAATACTACTGTCAGAAGACACAAACACACGGACACACGGATAAACACACTTATTTTATCTTACAATTCAACAATGACACAAAATTGATTTTTAGACAACTTTCATGGGGTCATTTTCTGGTTTAAAAAAGATGTGCAAACATTTAGGTGGCCCTTGAATGATGCAGTGATAAAGTCATTGCCTCCCAGTTGCATTCTTGTGAGGCCAGGGTTCAAATCCTGCTGGAAAATTAGCCCAGAGGTACAACAAATGGCAGAGCAATTCGCCAGCACCGTCCTGGTCGGGTTGTTAGTAATCTTATTTGTTTGCCGTGCCTGTTCGCGCTCTAGTGACTACTTGAGGTTAGGGTTGTGCACATACAGGTGGTTGGTTTGCACTCAGACTCTAGACGAGCCCCGATTAGCAATCATCGCATTCACACTGGCTGTTTTCAGTAGCGAACACTATGTTAATGGTTTTGTCCACTCACAAGAAATACAAACTCCCACTCCCTCGTTGACTTTTACTCCTGGTTTCTTCTCTCGTTTTCGGATAGGCTCAGAGGTTGCGATTAGCGTCTACCGATTGAACAAGGCCGATCGCTAAAGGCTAAGAACTAACCAAAGGTGGTCAACAACACACGGCATGAGCGCAGCATGAGGTAAGTGACTGGAGGGAAGACGAACGCCAAGTGATTGCAAGGCCGACAACGGGCCTACAACAGATTACAAGGCCTACAACAGATTACAAGGCCTACAACAGGGGAATTCAACTCCGGTCTCAAAGCCGGTTGCACCCCATTGTTTCATTGTTTCATTCCCCCTAATCAGGCACTTATTTAAAAACTACAAATGTTTTGATGATTAACCTTCTGGATTTATTAGTGGTGTGGTTTGATGAAAGGTAAAGATGTCTCACCTTGGCAGTAAGGAAAAGAGTGGTATCCTGGTCGACAGCGATCACATCGTTTGCCCTCCACACCATAATGACAGATGCAGTTCCCCGACAAATCACACACTTCAGGCACTGATCCACTGCGGTCACACACACACTCTGAACACACACATATAAAAACATAATGCTGTCAGAAGACACAAACACTCTGAACGCACACATTAAAAACATACTACTGTCAGAAGACACAAACACTCTGAGCACATAGATTAAAAAAAACAACACTGTCAGAAGACACAAAAACGCTGAACACACACACACATATAAAAAATACTATTGTCAGAAGACAAAGACTCTTTGAATACAAACATACACATATCTCACATTTCAACAATGACACAAAATCGATTTTCACACAACTTCACCATTTATGGGGCCATGTTATGGTGTGAAAAAATTACAAATGTTTCGAGAATAAACCATTTAGATTTGAGGCGTGGTTTGAAAAGAGGGAAAGATGTCTCACCTTGGCAGTAAGGAAAAGAGTGGTATCCTGGTTGACAGTGATCACATTGTTTGCCCTCAACACCATAACGACAGATGCAGTTCCCCAACGCATCACACACCTCGGGCACTGATCCACTGCGGTCACACACACACTCTGAACACACACATAAAAAACATACTACTGTCAGAAGACACAAAAACTCTGAACACACACATCAAAAACATACTACTGTAAGAAGACATGCACACAAACACACACACACAAAGAAAATTAATGTCTGATCACACATACAAAATCTAATGTCAGAAGAAACACTCTGAACACACATGAAAAATATCTAATGTCAGAAGACACACTCTGAACACACACATAAAAAATATCTAATGTCAGAAAACACACATTCTCTGAACACGCACAAACTAACACTATCAGAAGACATACCTTTTATCTCACATTTCAACCCATAAATGTTCAGGGTCATATAATACATTCAGAATTCAGTATTTCCCATGGCCTTTGCATTTGGCACAGAGGCCTTCTTTGGCACATTTTAAAAGCAGCAGCAGGAAATGACCAATGCATTTCATTTCAACCACATCTCCATTGTGGCACTGACTATGCCTCTGGTGGCACTGAGTAAAGACGGACCAAGCCAAGAGGGACCTGCAAGGTCTTGGCTGGTGATTTACTGGGCACAGGTATTTACAGGGCATTAGATACCAGAGAATACCTCCATTGTTTTTTTAGCCCTTTAGCAGCTTGCTCCTTACCATAAGAAATAGCCCTAAGAAAGTGCGTGATAAAATTCCTTCTCATTCAAAAAACCAGAATGGCTAGTGCCCACTTTCCCAGACAAAGATTGAAAAATGTAGTTGATTGAAACAGTGTCTAATAAAAAACACAATCTTTTTAAATCTTTTTTCCTCTGTGCTGGTTCCATCAAGGGAGAAAACAAAGAGGGAATTTGGGAGTGTATCACAGCTATTAATAGAATGTCTGTAAGTCTCTCCTAGGACCATCTCAGGCATCCCATGCTCGTGGCATCATGGGTAGAAAGGCTGGCTACAACCAGGGAAGACTAACATTGCAAAGTTAACAGAATTTTTAGTAATTGATAATGTACAGAAAATACAAGCCAATCTGTTGTAACTTTGGTAGTTAATACTTGAAAGACTTTTAGATAATTATTTATGTAGTATATAGTATACGTAAGAAATAAAACAAGAAGGGGTGTAGTATGGCAAAGGGCTGTTCTGGACACAGCACTTAGCCGTAGTATACTGGCAATATATCCCAAACCCCCCAAGATGCCTTATTGCTGTTATAAACTGGATACCAATGCAATTAGAGCAGTATTAGCCAGTCAGCTTTCAAACCACCCAGTTTATGTACAGGTACATCTCAAAAAATTTGAATATAGAGGAAAACTTTTTTTCCGTAATTCAAGTCAAAAAGTGACACCTTCATATATTCTACACTCATTACACATAAAGCGAAACATTTCTGTGACGGTGAGGTGACAGACAGCTTCGTCTTCTCCCGCTTTTTCCGGTTTCCCGTTTCTCATGAACACATCCCGGACTTGTCATGTCTTGTCTCTAATCATCAGTCACACCAGGTCCCAATTCCATCATTAGTATGTGTTTAAATGTTGCTCCTCTGCTCCCCTCATTTGTCGGTCATTGTTGCTTGTTGCCGTATGTTGCCCGGCAGTGGTGAGTGGTTTTCGGTTAGTTTTGGTTTGCGTGCTCGGTGTTTATTTTCAATTAAAATACCACATCGACCGCCATTCTGCCTGTGCCTGGTTCCTCAATCTCCACCACTACACCCATCGTGACAGAATGACTGACCTTTAAAAAATGGAACCAGCAGGTATGTTCAAGGAGGAAAATGAACTGTGGAACCGCCTCCTCCTTGAATGCATGCTCGGCACAGCGCGCCTCCGACAGCTGGAGCGGGAAGCTCCCCTCACCGGGGTGCGTATCGAGCAGGCAATAGTGGAGGCGTGCGGCCACCTGTGGACTACCGGGACCAAGGAGCTGCTGGCCCGGTATCCGGTCCGGCTGGAAAGAGACATTTTCCCCTCGACCCTGGAAACCCAGCCGAAGAGGGCAGCACCGCAAGGTAGGGCGAGGTGCCTAACACCGGGTCCACGGTCCTCCCCTGACCCGTGGTCTCCTCGGCCTACTGAACCCCAGAGGCCTCCCCAGAATTTTTTTAGGGGGGGGGCTGACGGGGTACCCGAGGGGAGCCTCTGGGGCGCCTGGGGGGGGTCCCTGCCCTCTGGTCATGACACAGGCCCTTCCGGACCACCTCCCCGATGCCGGGAGGACTGGACGGGCAGTTATCTGGCCAGCTGACGCGCCCCAGCCGCTGCTCCACGGACTGCTCTTCGTCTGGTGCCAGCTCCAAGGTGCCGGGTGTTTCCCCCTGCTGCCCTGGAGCCGCAGCCAGCGCCCCCTGCTGCCCAGTGGTTGCCGCCACCAGCTCCCCCTGCTGCCCAGTGGTTGCCGCCGCCAGCTCCCCCTGCTGCCCAGTGGTCGCCGCCGCCAGCTCCCCCTGCCGCCCGAGCCCGCCGAGGAGCCGCCGCCCGAGCCCGCGGCGCCCTCTCCTGCCCAGAAGCCGCCGCTCGAGCCCGTGGCGCCCTCTCCTGTCCCGGCGGCCCCGCCTCCCCTGCGTGTTTCCGGCGTGGGTTGGTGGGGGTACGGCTTTCTCCCGGCCGCCCTCCCCTGTGGTTGTGTTTTCTGCCCCGTCTGGAAGCCGGGGCTTTGGGGGGGGTACTGTGACGGTGAGGTGACGGACAGCTCCGTCCTCTCCCTGCCTGCGCCTGGTTCCTCAATCTCCACCACTACACCCATCGTGACTATTTCAAGACTTTTTTTATTTAAATCCTGATGATTTCGGCTTACAGCACATGGAAATCAAAAATCCAGTATCTAAAAACATTACAATAAAAAATTTACAATACAGAAATGTATTGTAGATTTGTATTGAAGAGCTTTAATCAGTGTAATCACACTCAACAACAAAGTGGGTGGTCCAAAAGATCTGGCAGGGCAGACAGACACAGTGGTGTGAGAGAGACAGCGAGTGTCTAGGTTAGGGGACTGATTTTAGACAGCATATCAATATAATTTTGTATGATATTATTTAAATTCTGATGTCTTGAACGATCATTCTATATTTTATTTTTGCAATTTGCTCTGTTGCTCTAAGTCCACAGTTTTAGTTTTTAGCAACAAACAGTTAACCCGCCATCTTGAGTCCCACAATATTTCCTCTGTGGGGCCATCAGGCTTCAGAGCTGGTCATGCTTGTTCCTGACTAATTCAGTATACCTTTTAAGTTAAATATGTAGTCATCCTTTCAATGTTAGCGAGATGAAGACCATGAAATGCAAATTTATTAATGAAGGCACCAATTCTGGCACTAGGTCAGCTCCATTTTATTCCTGGACTGCATTAAGTTTAAGGACGCATGTTCTCAAGAGCAGCAGAAGAGCCATTATGACTGGACCTGCTCCATGACAGAAAAATGAAGGACAACAGAGGCTGTAAGGTGTTTTGGTTAAAAGCTACACTTAAGTGACCATCATAGTCCTCATTATATACATATTTCTTAGAAAGTATTCTACTTTACTAGCTTGTTCTCATCTTTTTAAATGGTGAGTTAATATTTTCAGCACTTTCAATGATGGATTAAAATGTGTTTTCCCATGCTTTCTTGCCTCTGCAGCAAATATTGTGAGCAAACTCAAATTTGAATCAAAATCAAAATATCGAATCGCAATACATATGGATTAATGAGAATTTCAATACATTGTATGTATAGGCACCAACAAGTATAGTGATATCATCATAAGGTGACATCTACGAAACTACAAAGCAGGCGACAAAGTCATCCAATCTATCCTTCATATGATGAGAGAAACAAGACCTTAATTAGGGATAAGACCTAACAAGGAAATATTGGTAGTTTACCATGTGTACGTGGCAGATGCACCATATTTTGTATTGTTATGAAAGGTATATTAGATTATGTACCCTATATAGCAGCACTTACCCATGATATCGCCTGCAGGTGACTTGGTGGTGGGCTGGTAGATTCCTGATTAAAAAGAAAAATGCATTTCAACACCATGAAAATCTAGTGGGAAAGACATTGCATGGAAAACCCTATGAAAATACAAACCAGTGTAACATTTGCCTGAGAACCTGATCACAACATTTTCCAGAGTTTCCCTAAAGGTGTCTTAATGAGGTTTTAAATTGGACTGAAAAGTAAACCTCCTGGTTAATAAATATTGTATTGATGTATAGCAGTCCGCCCTAGAAAGATAACAACCTGATTAAATTATTTCCACATAGTCTGTCTACAAGTTCAGACTGCTCTTGAAGTGCTCAGCTTCCAAGAGACTTGCTATTAATAATCACATCCCGTAATAAATATAAAATTCCCTTTTTATATAAATGAAAAGCGTTCCCCTTTTTATATAAATCTTCTGTTTATATAAAAAGTGAACACTCATCACCTGGGTCCAATAAAAACTCATCACCTGGGTCCAATAAAAACTCATCACCTGTGTCCAATAAAAACTCATCACCTGGGTCCACATTACACTTTCTGTATAAAATCTCAGTATTAAACTTCACATGAAAACTGTAGTTATTGACTTGGGTCGACCATAATTAAAACAACAAATAATTAAGATGTGTATTCAGCATTGCTTTGTTTTTTTTGCTGCAGACAACATAAGACCATTACATGGAGTTGAAGAGGGCAGTCGGGAAGACATCAGGGTTCAGTTTTCTATGGAATGGGCTTGTTTCTGAGAACACCAGTGAAACCGATTCCAGATTCAGAATGTTAGTAAACAGTGGGGAATGACAAAGGACCCCTTTGAGACGTCATCATTAAAACAGAAAATTTATAACATCTCTTAACTGCTCCCCAAAATGAATTCTAAGCATTTCAGTAAGTAGACATTCTGAGAGGGAGTTTGGCGCGGGTATAATCTGTTCTCTTAAACACATTGTTTGTGACACATAGTGATTGATATGACAAGTCAATCTGGCGACGCCCTAATGTAAGGACCTGTCAGTCATTACTCTCGGTGTGACACCAGAAGAAGCATGAGGAATTTTCTGGATACAGACAGTTGACACATGACTATCTGCAAAGTCCCACACCGACACTCTCGTAAGGGCTATAATCGAAGTTTGAGAAGAAAAAGAACCTCAACCTAAAAACATACAGGGTGTGTCAAGTGTCTGTGTTGACATACTCAGGTAAAGGTCTGACAGACTGTGGTCACCGATTGGTTTATAATTACCTCTGGGGGGACAGTCTGTTAAAGCAGTATTGCAGAGAAAAACCTCTCTCACAAGCACACAAAGGAAACACAAAAGAAAAACTCCTCAAACATTGAATAATCCAACATCAGGTTTTGCGTGCAATAAAGAACTTATATAGGAATGTAACCTGGTCAAAAACCAAGTGTGACAAGACCAGGCGTGAAGTTGGAGATATGACTATCCAAGAGTAATAGGTCAATTACATCCCAGCACCTTGCTACACCCTTGGCTCTTACTATACTGTACACATATGCTTTATCTGAGTTCAGAAGCAGGACCTTTTCAGTAAAGAGCCTCTGGAGGAGTTCCAAACTAACTCTTTGTCCAAAAGTAGATATGAAACCTGTAATACCTCATTCATTCATTCATTAGTTTCGTCATTCCCTCCACTCATTTCTTCAGTGCTTTGTTAGTTCTTTAATTCATTTGTTCAAAGGAGATCTCCCGTCCATAATAATCACTTCTTATAAGTCATTTATGCATATTCCTAAAAATTTGAAAATGGTACGCACTAATGCACTGTGGGTAGCCATAGTAACTGTCCGCACAGCGTTCACAGTTGTTTCCGGTGAATTCCGGCCGGCACAGGCAGCGCCCCGTCCCCATCTCACAGCCGGCAGTCCCCCAAGCACTACACTTGCAGGCTGCAGACATGAAAAGAAGCACATCAAAATCCAATCATGGGGATAATTCTGGGATTCTGCTCATGATTGGTAGAAAAATCAAAGAAGACACAGATGACACTAACAAGATTTTGCTGTCCATGTTTTTTCCAAGTCAACACCTCTTGCTGTTAAGCTCACTTAAATGAGTATGTGGCTTCACTGGTCTTTTCAAAGCGCTGAGGGCAATCATTTTCATTCCATCACCTTAAAAGCGCAAACACTACTGGCAGCAATTTCTGAGGAACAACGATGTACAACGCTAGCAATGTAAACAAGTGTGGTGCCCAATTTAGCAACTATACAAGCGGCTGGTGCTACCGTGTGTGTGTGTGTTTGTGTATGTTTGTGTGTGTGTGTGTGTGTGTGTGTGTGTGTGTGTGTGTGTCACAAACGAGACCAAAGAATCAGTGGCCAAGTCTGTGTTCTTTTTTTGGCCATGGATCAGTCACAGGTCAGGAGTCAAGCTACACCTAGCTCATCATTAACCAATTGTAACCTAAATATCAATGAAACATGTAGAGCTACAATTCTGTCAGCAAAGCCATACCGTTTGATATCATATTTACACATCATAAAAATTTATTTTTACAAATAAAAGGCAGTTTAGGACCAAAGGAAGATACAAGAATGGCCTGATAGAAAAGACTGTCACTTACGTATGCATCCTCCATGAGACTCTGGAGGCACTCCATGCGGTCTGTAGAATCCAACAGCACAAAGCTCACAGTTCACCCCTGCCGTGTTGTGCTAGTGAGCAAAAAAGAGATATCTGATAATTATTTCACAACAAACCCCTGCTTTACAGTGCGTAAAGTGACTGGGTCAGACGAACACAATGTTTTTGTTGGCTTTAGAGAAACTGGTGAAAACGAGTTGATAATTCATCTGTTTTTTTAACAGTCCCCCTATTACCTTATCCTCTTTTCACAGTGAGAGTTCATGCAGTGTAGAGGCCTTGTTTTAACATGTTTCCTGCAAGGGTATTCTAAAAAATAACAGTTTAATTTTAAAAACATGCCAACCCATGCAGAGAAAGGGATTTCTCTTAATGCTATTTCCAAAAGAAGTGTAATTCAGAGAAAATCCACTCTGTGTACGTTGACTTAAACTGATCCATCTGTACTTAGTGAAATTTCCATTACAGACCTCCATGCTGGATCTCAGATCTGGGTCATGTTCATTTGGGTACACTGTAGCAAAAGGTCCAGCAATGGTAAACTATAGTGTTTCTTAAGTTCAGGAAGAACCTTGTCGTTTTACTCTATTGGCTTTTGTTTTGTGCTTACAAGAGATAACCCTGCTTTCATTCTGGACTAGGAACCCACCTACATGTTATACTGTACAAACACAATGTCAGAAAACAGAGATGCATGTCACAACTCTTATATTCCAACAAATGTAGATGAGGATGGTGCTTGTCTCTCATGTGCTCATCACAAAAAAACGCACACAGGAAATGCACACGCGCACGCAAGCGCATACAATTCCACACACACCAAACAGAGACATACAGAGGAATCCGTTGGGACTTGAAATGGGCTTCATACCTGGCAGTTGATGCACACTCCTCCGCCGTCGTACCTGCCGAAGGTGTCTAAACTTGCTCGCCTCTGTTCCACGACTGGGTCGTAATAACACTCAGTGGCATGTGAATGGCACTGGCAAGCTAATGGAGACCCCCCCCCATAACAGACAGCAAATACACACACACACACATACACACACACACAAATAAAAAGAGAGAGACACAAACACACGCAAATGCACACACACAGACACAAAAGACATGGACAAAGACACAAACGGATAATAGTCAGTCCTGTGTTTTAGATATCAGATCTTATTAAAGTCCCAAAGGGGCTGATTCCATTATAAAGCCACTATAAGGTAATTTCCTTTAAGGTAATTTCATTCCTTTAAAACATTCTCAATTTGCTTTGTGTATGTCTGTAAATGGTTGGGGTTCATTTCTAGTATGTGAGTTCATCCCTCTCTCTCTCTCTCTCTCTCTCTCTCTCTCTCTCTCTCTCTCTCTCTATAATTCTGCAGTGGTAGAGTGGCAGGGTCCAAGTTCATCCAACTCTTGGGAGGGAAGGAGAATCTTGTCAACAGGCCAGGGCAATTAGAAACCAACCAGCTGGCATCGGGACTAACTGGCGTTGTTAAGCACAGCAGCAGCGCTGCTGGGGTAGCTATAGTAGTCTGCTTACAGGGCAGTTCATCACTACATACCACAGAAAAAAATGCTATTAAAAGTTTGCTGAGGCTTCTTCTTAGTTCCCGCACCATATTAGGTCATTTAGTACTGTAGTTGTTAGAGAAGGTTGTAAAAATGACATTCCCTGGCTGCACTCCCATGCTTTCTCATTGAAACACCTTTGCGACAAAAGAGAGGCAGCACAGAACGGTCATACCATTTGAAAGATATCACACCATCCTGTGCCATACTGTTGCCTTGGGTATTTAACTTTAACTTTGAGTGGATAGGGCCTGGATCTGGTCGTTATGACGCCCTAGATGAGAAAACACATTGCATCAACATGGGTCTGACTAAAGCTGTTGCTAGCCAACTTGCAACAATGCATCCAGTTTCCCACGGCGATGTGTTTGGGAGATATTCACATAAGCCCATTTGTGCAAAATTTGTTCAACTGTTCTATGATGTTTCCGCACATAGGTATGGGATTATTATATTTTGCTGTAAAATATCAAGGACCATCATTGATGGACAGCTTTAGAAACTGTTTTTATCTGTTATCCAGTGATTTGGTTGTCACAATGATTAACGTTACATTGTAGCTGACATTACAGGAGCTAACACTACTGCCCTTTAAGATGCACAACGATAAGCCAGTGCGAATGACCAACAACACATGGCAGGGTAATGTTTCACTGACATGTCGGCCGGGTATTTAACATGGCCAGATTGTTTTCCAGAGACAAATAGTACAATAGCAGCCTCCAGAAGATATTATTCATAACGATGGTTTAGGTAATGTTTGGTACCACAGTCTCCCCAATCGAGAAAAGAGCATGCCAGAACCCGAAATTCTGTGAGGGAATCAGTGTAGCCAATGTTAGCCTTGTCAACTAGTAATGACTGATGAAGTATTTGAGGACAATACTATGTTGAATTTTGATGAGAACATGACTGTGTTTGCTGTCATCAGTGGAAATACGGACAGTGGCTTCTAGCTGGAATACCTGTTGGCACCTCCACGGAGAGGAATGTATGTACTGTAGACATTCTTCTTCCTGTATTCTTCCAAGAGGGTGTCATTTCTAAAGTAAACTGATTTCAACCTAATAAACCCCCAGGGGCTACAGTAGAGGGCAGATTTCCAAAAAGTATGGTCTAGCTAGATTGTAATCTGATATGGTGATTTCCAAACAGACTACCAGATGTGTTCACAAGGTTGGGTAGAACGGTAAATTGCAATGTAGAGGCTTTGAAACACAGCAACATTGGTGAAGTAGTTAAATATTTAGTAGGTAACAACATTCCCATCATCATCATCATGTCAACAACTTTACTTTGGATGGCAATGTTGTCATTATCTAATATTAGGAAAGCTAGTAAAAAAAAATGAATGCTAACAGTGCTTGCTAATGTTAGCTAACCACTGCACAGTTTTTGTCAGATACTATAGCTTGTGTTGTTTTATGGGAATCACTCGCATAGAAGAGAAGGGTCAAAGTGCAAAGTATGTTATGGTTACAAAATCTAACTTTTTATGAAACTGGGTGTTTTGATTGCTTTGATGCAACCGCACACTGAATTCTGTTATTTCGAGACCATGTGCATGATGGACTAACTAGGAGAATGTTCGAAAATTCAGTTCTGGTAATTTTTATTTTTCGTGAAGCACCGAAACACTGCATCTTTCCCAAAGGACCCCTGAAGGTGCGCACAGAGTATGGACAAGCTAAAATGTGGGGTATTTTGTACCCTGGCAAGTTGACACTGCTTATCAATGTGTGACAGAAACGCTCATCTTAACATTAACTCTAACTTTTGCCACTGAATGAAAAGCATTATCATTGTTTTGGGGCAGAATAATTTGAGGTCCTCTGTTTTGCTGGAAATGCGCTTTGCACAGTTTAGGTTGAGAAATGGAACCATAATCAGGCCAGGGCGTTGTCAGTATATCTTCACTTGGCCCAGTAAGGTGAAAAACCCTTCAGAGGCAGAAGGTGACAATGACAAAGAGGTGGATTTTGGCACTCACGTTGGCACTCATTTGGGCTGTCTGTGGTAGCGGCCCGCCATGGCTTCTGGTTGAACCCTGGACAACAGCGGTCACATGACTCCCCACAGGTGTTGTGTGTGCACTCACAATGAAGCCTAAAGACAGGAGAAAACATAACACATCTGGTTCTCCTGTATCATTCTCTAATTTATAAAGAGAGGAAGTCATTTAGTGTAGCCTTACAGCTAATCATCAATAAACAGCATCTGATTAACATTCCCTGATTACTCAAAAGCATCTGGCAAAGCTATTTTATATTGACCTTGATACAAGTAAAACAAAAAAACAACAGTAAAAATACTTTTGATAGAGCTCCAAGTCATTACAAGGGCCAAATCTATCATTCACTGTCAGTCTACCGTATGATGTCATTGACCCTTGTTGTTTTTTATTGCACATAAATCACCTCCATAAGGAAATCATAACAACAATCACTACTGAACAGTGTCTGGTGCCTTTTACAATGACAATGCACGGAAACAAACAAATGAGATAATTTCCTTTCTGCAAACCCCAGAAGCTATCTACTCCATCTCAGACACAGAGATCACTGTGCTCCGCGTTACAACAACCGTTTTTTCTTTTAATTTGAACATTCCATCAAACCCACTGAGCACAACACATCCATTCCATCCTGGAAAAGATGAATAAACAATATACAGTACAAGAGATGAGTGTGTCATTCTGTCATTCCTCAATGAATACTCTCTTCTATCTTTCGCGAAACTACACGTATTGCACCATGAATGGGAAAAATAATTCCGTTGAAAGTTTGGAGTTAGAAAAGCGAAATGTCGGACCAAAAGCCAGAACAAGTGCACAAGCTTCCAGCTGTTACAGAAGTTAAGGAGAAAGCTCTACTTACCGATTGCCTTGGTCCCGTCGCCCACACACCTGCGCATGGCCGTGGCAAACACAGCGCCCCCCAACACTGACATCTTTGATGCTGTAGTAATACTGTCATTAGCACGGAGAGGAAAGAACACAAACTGTTACAAGACCAACCACAACCAGCCTCATCAGAAACACTCTGCATCACTGTCACATGGGCAGACCCTGTCATAGTCTGGCATGGTGATCCATTGTTACGACCTCCCCTGGGGACCCCTGCCATTCCAAGTATTAGTTGATTTCCAGAGCTAGAACACCCAGACTCAACATGTCAACTAGTTATCAAGCCATGACTTCTTGATTCAGGTAAGCTAGCTCAGGGCTACAGCAAAACTGTGAGCCTGGGTGTCCCCCGGATGGGTTTGAGAAGCACTGGCCTAGGCCTTTCACCCATGAACAGCATCGAATGAAGCTGCTTTCATGTTTATTTACACAGTGTCGTATGTGTGGGTGGGTTAAACAGCGACCACTGTTCCATGCCCTGTCAGTCAGCCAGCCCAGCTTTAAGAGGACCCTAGAGTCTTATTTCAAATGTCTGTGTTAGAGCAGATTGTGCCTGCAGCGCCAAGGATTTGTCTGGACCAGTCCCTGTCTGTGTAGGGAATGACCCTGATAAACACTGGACAGACCTTTGGCCGGGAGCCCGACCAGGAGGGAGGAATGTGCACCGGGGAGAAATCAGGTCAGTGTGTTCCGTTTCAGCAGAAAGGTGCTGAGGGGGCCATCGGCCATCTTCTCGCAGTGGGCGAGGAGGCAGCAGGTACCTCAGGCTACACATAACAGGCCAGTGTGAGACGATGTCATCGTGGGTTTGTGCTCTACTGACAATGCCCTCCTTATTTCCCATGAGGGGGTTTAGTAAAGTCAAACTGAATCCAACTGAGTCGGTTGTCTGCCCCGGCGGTGTCGGGCTCAGTCTCACCCTGCGTGTGACGGTGGGATCCCTCTGGGCCTTGGATATGAGGTGGCCCAGCAGCGTGTTGGTCCTGAGGAAGCGCATGCGGATGTTGGTGGCCTTGGTGAAGTCTCTCAGCACAGGAGAATACGTGAAGTTTTTAGACCCTGGGCGACCGTTGACCAGCGACACCACAATCTGGAAAACAGCCACCGTAATTAGACACAAACACCCATATCACTTAATGGGATTTGTAGTTTTTGCTGCACATTTTACATTCAACATTTTAGCAATTGTATTTTCCCATTTTGGGAGTTTCTCACCTCTCCATTCTCCAATGGGACGATCTTCGAATACTCGGTGGTGCATATCTGGTCATCATCTTGGACAATGCGTCCATTTGGCTCTTTGCCAAACCTCTCAATGCACTCTCTTTTAGAATCTGATGAGTTAAACAGAGTGGGACGTTGTCACCTATCATCTAGATACAAATACAAATGAAACTTTTCGAAGAGATATTTAAATCCTTCTTGTTCATCTTTTTCTTTCGATTATTTCCATTACTTATGTTCTGGCAGTACATTCCAATGCATCATCACTGCTTTGAAGTCCTTGTTTCCACTTGACTCACTAAATTAAACCTGGAATCAGTGCCTTACACAGAGGTGCTTTCCAAATTTGATGTAGTGATTAGTACACCAACCTCTTTTGAAATCATATTTGGCAACGCAATAAATTAAACAGCCATTCCAAGACTTAACTCACAGTTTCTTTCCACATACAGAGGCAAACCAGCAGTGGAATACAGGGCGCAAAAAGCACAATAAAAATGTCAAGAATTTTCAAACTCAACCAAAAAGAAATATGCTGTCATGAGGAGGAAAAGGGGGGAAATTGTAGGAGCATACACTCCCAGCTGGGCCTGATACCCACTGAGGAGAAGACGCTACCCAATAACCACAGTGGATAAAGTGCCTCTTCGACAGCCTTACTGCTGCGTAAAAGGCAAGGCTGTTAGAAGCTGCACTCTCAACATTTAAGCTAATTGGTGACAGCAACAGCTTAGCTGGTGAACTGCAGGACCACTTTTTGCATAGTAAATAATGCAACACCATGCATTCCTCTTTATGAAGTGGTATTACGAGCCACGCTGACTGAGTTTCGAACGCATTCATGTCCATCACACTGATATTCAACAACATCCACTGAAGCCAGCAGATCATCCACTCCATCAGAAGGTTCCAGGGTTGTGGCGCACTGGAGAAACCATTTTCAGAACAGTGAAAAATCAGTGTGATTTCCGTGGGGTTAAATCTAGTGAATACCAAGACTCAAATGAGAGCCAGGAGGGAATATATCTTCCAGAGACACACTAGAGGGAGAGAGCAATCTGATGAGAAGCCAAAAAATTATACAGGAGAAATGAGGGACAGCTGTTTCTGCTGGCACATGTGACTAACATGGACCGGCCATGTCTTCTGCGAGAGCAGCTTGGTTAGTGTGTAATGGGGGTATTTGGATGGGCTGACTAGGTTATAGGTACATTCAAAGTCACTTCAAATAAGTCTGGTATGTATCAGAAATAACGTTCTGGAGCATATTTTTATCGGGCTTCCCAAATACTTTCCAACGGTATTTCATCCCCAGTGTGAGATGTATCTGTACAGTAATAATCGCTTCTGGGCTTCGTTAAACAGCAGCACAATCCGAACCCGTCTGAACGTCAAGGCACATGACATCCAAAATGCTGATATCAACAGCTGTCCACTATTTCAAGACTCCTCAAGTCCTGCAAAATATGAAAAGCAGACCCGTCCACGGGCCTTGGAAAGCATAATAGACAATATTTGTACACAAATGGTGTGAACTGGAAATAAAACAAGCTTTAATACTTACGTGCAAAGTACTGCCAAGGAGTATACGTTTTCCCGTAGTCCAGGGAGCGCTCCAGGACCCACAGGTCAGGTCGAGGGGCATTGGCAAACTTGATAAGGACGTACGCCACATGGAAGAGCTGAAGAAAAGATTAGCACAAATAGCAGAGTAGTGTAAAACAATGGGCTACAAATAAGTTGTTAATGGATTCTGGCAGTAGAAATTGGTTCAAATCGCTGTGGTTTCCTGTGCCTTGGGACACTAACCTAGCTCAGTCCTGGCAGACCGCTCAGGCTCAGACAATACTCAAGTTTCCGTTTACGTGGAGGCTGGAGCGCAAACATGATCACATAAAAAATCGACTGTGCCTCCGTCGTCTATGAAAACCGTCACAGCCTGAAGCCCTGACATTTGCTAGTTTAGTGGATGGGCACTGAGTCAAAAAGTCAAATCAAATGGTGTTTCTTCCTTTTTCATAAAGGCTGACTTTAAACTTTCTAATATCACAACTATGTGGCCTCATATGGTACAGTACAATACAGCCACCAGATGTGATAGAGGCTCAACAAGACATGTGTCGAGAGTAGATTGAACTGCTGCAGGTGCTTCTGAAGCAGCCCTCTGCCAAGCCCCTCTGAAGCCATATCTCTACCATCAGAAAACAAAGGCAATACAAGAGCACCAGATGATAATGATTGCTCCCTTCACCAGTGCATACTGGCATTTACCCAGAGGCCTCTGGGCCGTTTCCACGCTCAATGTCTCATTCCCGCCATCATCATCAAGGTTCAAGGAGCGGGTTGCTTCAGTTTGATTGAATGGAATCGAAAGGTTCTTTCTTTAACAGTCAAAGCCATCTTTGTGGTTGCTGGCTTGGAGTTTCATGGCTCAAAATGAAAAATCGGAATGACATCAGGCAACAAGGCACGGGACAAATGCAGAGTTAACTAACCCACTTGACCTGCCACTCCCATGTTTCTGCTTTAAGGTTACAAGCTGAAATAAGTTTTAAAAGGTGTCATTATTAATATTTCCAAAGCATGAGTGAGAAACTGTAAAGAGCATTTACACATTATCTTTACATACCGCATGAAAGCTATCCTAAAAGGAACATGATCTTCAAAAAAGGCTATGCATTAAAACTGTCTGCCTCATGCAGAGTAGAAAAGGATAAAGGCAGGTCCACACTAGTTGAGGATTCTACCAAGCTTTCAGAACCCTAGGCAGCTTTCGTGATTGGTGTTTAAGTTTTCCATCTCCCCTGCGTGAGATATAGTGAACATGAAGATATAGTGAACATCTTCATGTTCTCCACAGTGGACATGAAGAATAATGTTCCCTTAACTGAGAGAAAATGGTCACTAGTTCAAGTATCTTGTGTTGCGTGGGCTGACTGATCTGAGGACAATTCAGGGGGTCAGACAATATTGTACTGTTGGTGGTCACGGGCAGTCATTGCACTAAAGCCATTCCAAAAAAAAACTCAGCTTTTAAAAAGTAGCCTAGATAAGTGTGCAAGGATCTGGAAGTATTTGTGAGAAATCTTACAGCTCACATCTTAAACCCTGTGGGCTAACACTCTGTTCCGACCTCTTTTAACTCATGGGCGTGTCTCCGAGCTAATCAGAGAACGCTTCCACCCACCACATGCTACAGGATGCACTGGGAACAAAAAAATATTTCTGAATACACAAACAACATGTAGGCCACATACTGTCAGACCTAAAAACTAACGCAGCAGTAATGCCACTATCAATAGACCCACGTAGGCATGGAGACTGGGACCGTCTGAGGTTGAAGGAGCCGGAAGATGTTCGTTCTCACGCGTTGGGATGGAATGGTGGCAGGACCGGGATTTGAGGAGGAGGAGTGTGAGGGGGGAGAGGAGGCTGTTCAGAGACGTGTCGACTGGCATGTGGGCCAGTCTCAGATTCCACCCATGCCGTCACATTCCTACTCCGCTCATCCTCCCTGTCCCTGGACCATGTTCCATGTTTCAGGAACCTGTCACCGACAAATGAAACACAACACAGACATCTTCTCAACTGGAGGGATGCTACGAAAGGATTGTCTAGTAACTCCCCAAAAGGTTAACAATCAAAATGATTAAAAATAGAGTGCTCTACCCAATTCCAGATATAAACACTACACCATATAAATTCATCTTAAAACCATGGCCAAACCTCATGACCCAGCCCTTCAGGAGCAGGTCAAGCAATTGAAGCCTCTTCCCCCAACACATAAAGTGGATATAAAAAGTCTACACAACCCTGTTAAAATGCCAGGTTTTTGTGATCTAAAAGAATGAGACAAAGATAAATCATGTCAGAACATTTTCCACTTTTAATGTGACCTATAATGTGAACAATTCAATTGAAAAACAAACTGAAATCTTCGAGGGGGAAAAATGAAAAATTAAAACCTTACAATAACCTGGTTGCATAAGTGTGCACACCCTCTTATAACTGGGGATGTGGCTGTGTTCAGAATTAACTAATCACATCAAACTCATGTTAAATAGAAGTCATTACACACCTGCCATCATTTAAAGTGACTCTGAATAATCACAAATAAAGTTCAGCTGTTCTAGTAGGATTTTCCTGACATGTTCTTAGTTGCATTTCATAGCAAAAGCCATGGTGCGCAGAGAGCTTCCAAAGCATCAGAGGGATCTCATTGTTGAAAGATATCAGTCAGGAGAAGGGTACAAAAGAATTTCCAAAGCATTAGATATACCATGGAACACAGTGAAGACAGTCATCATCAAGTGGAGAAAATATGGCACATCTGAGACATCACCAAGAACTGGACTTCCCTCCAAAATTGATGAAAAGACAAGAAGAAAACTGGTCAGGGAGGCTTCCAAGATGCCTACAGCAACATTAAAGGAACTGCAGGAATTTCTGGCAAGTACTGGCTGTGTGCTACATGTGACAACAATCTCCCGTATTCTTCATATGAATGGGCTATGGAGTAGGGTGGCAAGACGGAAGCCTTTTCTTACAAAG
Organism: Esox masquinongy; assembly: GCA_016801175.1. Classification (NCBI taxonomy): domain Eukaryota; kingdom Metazoa; phylum Chordata; class Actinopteri; order Esociformes; family Esocidae; genus Esox; species Esox masquinongy. Next base: position 30,887 of record JACXGI010001094.1, read on the forward strand.
AAAAACATCCAAGCCCAGCTGAAGTTTGCAAAAACAAACATCAAGTCCCCCAAAAGCATGTGGGAAAATGCGTTATGGTCTGATGAAACCAAGGTTGAACTTTTTGGCCATAATTCCAAAAGATATGTTTGGCGCAAAAACAACATTGCACATCACCCAAAGAACACCACAGTGAAGCATGGTGGTGGCAGCATCATGCTTTGGGGCTGTTTTTCTTCAGCTGGAACCGGGGCCTTAGTCAGGGTGGAGGGAATTATGAACAGTTCCTAATACCAGGCAATTTTGGCACAAAATCTTCAGGCGTCCGTTAGAAAGCTGAAGATAAAGAGGAAGTTCCCCCTTTAGCACGACAACGACCCAAAGCACACATCCAAATCCACAAAAGCATGGCTTCACCAGAAGCAGATTAACATTTTGGAATGGCCCAGCCAGAGCCCAGACCTGAATCCAATTGAACATCTGTGGTGTAATCTGAAGAGGGCTGTGCACAGGAGATGTCCTTGCAATCTGACAGATTTGGAGCACTTTTGCAAAGAAGAGCGGGCAAATATTGCCACATCAAGATGTGCCATGCTAATAGACTCCTACCCAAAAAGACTGAGTGCTGTAATAAAATCAAAAGGTGCTTCAACAAAGTATTAGTTTAAGGGTGTGCACACTTATGCAACCAGGTTATTGTGAGTTTTTATTTTTTTATTTTTCCCCCTCAAAGATTTCAGTTTGTTTTTCAATTGAATTGTTCACATTATAGGTCACATTAAAAGTGGAACAAGTTCTGACATGATTTATCTTTGTCTCATTCTTTTACATCACAAGAAACTGGCATTTTAACAGGGGTGTGTAAACTTTTTATATCCACTGTATAGTACAAGTCCTGCTGACTGAGTGCGATCAAATCCCAGCCAGCCTTCTCAACACTGTCTTTCCCTTTTATCGCTCTCCACTTCATTCATACCTGCCGATCAATAAACAACGCAGCGCTAAACGAACTTACATCCATAGAGAAAGGAGAGAACCTGTCGGAAGAACAAAACAGTTTCCTGCAAAGAGCGGGAAAGAGAGTAGAAAGAGAGATGTTGACTGGGCCAGATCTGTTCTGTCTCATATCTCTTTTTCAATTCTAAACACTCTCAACAATGAGGATGACTTACATCCAACCCTTTCTGTTTGGAGCAGCCAGAAATATCTTGGTGACATGATAACAGTACCAGCCCATGACTCCTGTCAAGTGCTGTAAAAACAAAGCAGAAGTAGACAGGCCAGTAGACAAGCCAACTGCAGGTAATGAACCACACCAGGAACGAGGCTATATCTCATCATAACACATCATAACAAGTGATCTCCACCCTAAATCTACAAGCCTGGGCCACATGATCAGGGTGTAAGTCATTACCTACAGAGGACCTGTGGAGGGTCAAAAAACACCTCAGGCCCTCAGGTTATTACTCACAGTCCAAATTCCTGCCACTGGCCCCAATAAACAAGACACATAAGCAGGGTGTAAAGTGTCCACATTTCCTGTACTCTCCAGTTACACCACTCACACCGGCCAACGTTCCCATCCTCCTCACTGAGTGGTCACAGTCCAGGCTCTGGCACCACGACAGCATGACACAGACCAACAGACAGACATACAGATCGACAGACACAGGCATGCACACAGACAGACCCCAGACCATCCTCAGTAGTGTTCTCTCTGCCAGGAAGCCAGGAAGCGCATGCCCAGAATGGGTGACAGTACAGGCATTAGGAATGTGCGCCCTAAGGCGTGAACTGCCGTGTTGTTGCCTCCATGCAGAATTCCTGCCCCGACTTCACACATGCCTGCACTTCAGGTTACTGATCCTGGCAGGGTGTTACTCCCACTGAACAAACAGGCTACACTATTAGAGCCTGATACACTATAAGAGCTGATAGTCCGACAGACAATGACACGCCATTGTTAGCATTTACGTAAAACATACAATTTACTCAATTCCATACATGCTGTACAATGAGAAAGGGCTTACGTTTTTGATGGTGTACACTTTGTTTTGTTTCTAACTGGATCTTAACAAACATTAAGATGGTTAAAGATATTTTTACTTTGTACAACATCAAGACTAACTGTGTTAAAAGTTTGCCACTTTTACCCACAGCAGATGACATAATCCTGTATTCACTGTACAGTATAAGATCACTGTTATTGGTTACCTCTGTTACTGGTTACCACTGTTACTGGTTACTTCTGTTATTGGTTACCACTGTTACTGGTTACTTCTGTTTCTGGTTACCACTGCTACTGGTTACGTCTGTTACTGGTTACCACTGTTACTGGTTACTTCTGTTACTGGTTACCACTGTTACTGGTTACCTTGGTTACTGGTTGCCACAGTTTCTGGTTATCTCTGTAACTGGATATCTCTGTTACTGGTTACCTCTGTTAATGGTTGCCACTGTTACTGGTTACTTCTGTTACTGGTTACCACTGTTACTGGTTACCTCTGTTAATGGTTACCACTGTTACTGGTTACCACTGTTATTGGTTACCTCGGTTACTAGATTCCACTGTTACTGGTTACCTCTGTAACTGGATACCTCTGTTACTGGTTACAACTCATACTGGTTACCTCTGTTACTGGTTACCTCTGTTACTGGTTACCTCTGTTACGTGTTACAGAATTGCAAATGTTCTCAACATAAGACTGTGATCATCTTTAATATTTTAAGTATCTACAAAGCAGTCAGGTCTCCACATCTTCACATTCTGGTCATTTAGCAGATGCTGTTATCCAACTTACAGTAGAAAGTGTACATCAAACCCATTTCAAGCATCATGCTCTACATACATGGGACCACAAAAGGTGATCCAGTACAAGAGGAGAATTATCCATCTCCCTTGTCTTTCCTTGCATGTCATATTGCTGTGTTCAACAGTGTGAAAGACAGGAAAAGCCAAATGCCTGGATGAGGACTCCGAGGATTATCAACCAGGGCGACTCCACATTAAACTATGATGCTGAGACATACTTTTACTTTCACCTGTAACAGTATCCCAAACAAACGCCATTGATTGCAAAGTAAAAAAACAACGCATATTTTTCCAAAAGGACTGCTTTAAGCAATTCACGCTGAACATTATACAAAAGCACATCTCACTTATGTTAGCACATTTAACAAAAACTCTTTTAAATATCCATATTGAGATTAAATTATGTCTGCAGAAAGAATGGGTGTCCACTATGATAGCACACCTTGAGGTAAAATATTTTTCTTTTTCATTTTTATTACAGTAATATCTGGTTTATGTAGGATTTGCCACATCTTTTCCCCCAAAGTATTGTGTAATGATTTTATGTTTCCCTTTTATACAGATAAATATTACTTGTCGGCTGGCACAATTACTTCATAGCTATATACAGTTGCGAATTCTCAGAGGGGGAAGGTGTTGAAATCTGATTGCATAAAATTATTGCTGTCCATCAATTTGATATTTATTGAAAAGTTACTGCATCGTTTTATGTAAAACAAGAAAACGACAAGGTAGGCTATTCCACTGCATGATGACTGCATTGCAAATTTTAAAAACATGATTCACAAAACCATACTTTTCTTTGCAATTTCCAGTAGATTGCATAAGATAGAATAATTATAACATGACACCTCTTTCCTAATGTTTTTCAACTGTATTTTTCATCCTGTATTTCTCTACACAGACCAATATTTAATTCCTATCATAATACCAGAGTACAGCACTGTAGAACATTGTACAGTAGAGTATAGCTCAGTTCAGTACAATGGTGTATTTCAATTCAGTAAAGCGCAGTAGAATTACGTATTCTACCTTAGTGTGCTCTAGCCCCTACTGTATAGTACTGCACTATACTAAACTTTGGTGTAAAGTACTATATTGTTTTAATCTCTACTGTACTAACTTCTACAGTGAATGATAGTCCTGAACAATGACTCATATTCTGTACTTTTCTGTTCTTTACTGTCCCTGTCGCAGGCCGGAGTTCCCAGCTGCTTCAAAGGGATCATCATCCCAGTGCTTAAAGTACCATGTCCTAACGACTATCGCCCCGTCACACTCAACCTGTCATCATGATGTGCTTCCAGTTGCTTGTCATGGCCACATCAATGGCAGATTACCAGGATCATTGGATCCACTCCAATTTGTCTACCGCCACAACAAATCCACAGCCATGACATTTCCATCGCTATTCACACACACCCGCAACACCTGGACAAGAGGAACACCTATGTCAGAATGCTATTCATTGACAAGTCAACACTATTCCTCCCTAACGTGTTTGGCAGTGAGTAAATAGGGACAACATTTTTTGTTTTTTCTTTGTTGCTTTAGGCTGTGGTGATCTATTCTCTGTTGATATTTTCATGGATTATTAGAAGGAAAAAATACCAGTTGCGGTTTTTGTAAGAAGCCTTGTACTTGTACTGTGCATGAAACAGCATTCCAACAGACTCTATTAAAATGTCTTTGTTGATAATGTCTCCATACTGATTCACTTTCTTTTTCAAAGCCACTGTTTCATGAGTTGATATTTGCATCTTTTAGTTGTTATATAATTATACTGCTTATTTCAATCATGGATTTCTGGCAGTGTGGGAAAACATGTTATAACATGTATAGACACATGTTCATAAGGCAGTGTAGTCATACCTCCCCAGGGCCAGTGATGGGCCAAACATTTTTATCCTCAGCAAAACAAAATATAAACAAGAAACCAGGCAAGCCTAGTTCAGCCGGCCCGCAATAAAAAATGTTGATCGTTGTTGCCCTCCCAAGATTCTAAACCAGGTCGCCCACGTGAAGGGCTGTGTCGTTAACCACTACGCCACAGAGCTGAACATTTGCGGGGTGTAGGTGTAGCCTCTTGACATGATATATAATTTTGTCATGCATTAACATCACACCAAGTTTGAATATGTCGTTAGACACCATTAACCATTGCGTTGAACTGAGTAACCGTTTCGTTTTAAGTTTACCTCCACCACAAATAGCATCTATGAACTGTGTGGCTTTTGCCACTGGCCGTTTTAACAGCTTATTAGCCATTAGTGAATGACACTGATACAATAACTACTGTATCAATATAGGTGACGATAACAAACTTTTTCGTCAAGTAAAAAGACGAGAGAATTGTGTAGCCAGCGAAGTGTTTGTCTATCCTGAACAAATCCTAATATCCACCAGAACTGTTTTATTTTAGGCGTAGCTTCTGAAAGTTAAAGCTAGCGAAGCATTTGTCTGTCATGAACAAATCCTAAGGCATAATGTGTTATGACTGTGATGGGAGTCGAACGCGGGACCTGATGTTCCGTAGTCCGCGTTTCTAACCACTATGCTATTTAACAAAGGGTAGTCACCCACTCAGTCAGTCAGTCAGTCAGTCAGAGACATTCGCTCTTCTAGGTCGGCTCCGCTTACGTGGCCCGGCAAAAATTGTTTGGAAGATCACTTACAAGCCCATAGAGGTGCCATAATGCCAAATGAATTGTCTGTGACTCCATGTACCAAGCACAAATTTACACACATACACACTAGATATCATTTAAAATACATATATTTTCTGTACCAGGCAGAAATTGATTACTTAAAGGACTAAAAATATCTACAAAATATAGAGTACACATAGTGATTGTGATGGTAAAATGACGTTACCATGTGACTTTGCCTAGACTGTGTGACAGTTCTGCTTAACACTGTGCCCGGCTGGGAAGTGGATCAGTCCAGTCATACTATAGTCAAATACTATATCAAACTCAATAAACTAGATAGGTAAACTTTTTCCATTAAAACTGAGTACAAATCTGTGAGAGAATTAAAGGGAAACTAAAAAATTATGTGCAGAATGTAAAGAGTACAGTGACTAAATTATGGTTATAACTATGCATGCTAAACCACAATGCAAAAATTCTCTGTTTTTGTCCTTCAGATACCTTGCTGTCACAGTCTGAAGCCAATACTTGTATTTGTGCAGATACTGTTTGTAACTATGAGAGTGAAGTCTTGGATCGCTCATCTCAAAATCAGCAGCTGCTACTCTTTACCTTACACTTGGATTAAACCTCCTGTAATGTCTTCTATCAATAGGACTGTTACTCTCTACCTTACACTAGGATTAAACCTACTGTAATGTCTTCTATCAATAGGACTGCTACTCTTTACCTTACACTTGGATTAAACCTCCTGTAATGTCTTCTATCAATAGGACTGTTACTCTCTACCTTACACTAGGATTAAACCTACTGTAATGTCTTCTATCAATAGGACTGTTAATCTCTACCTTACACTAGGATTAAACCTACTGTAATGTCTTCTATCAATAGGACTGTTACTCTCTACCTTACACTAGGATTAAACCTACTGTAATGTCTTCTATCAATAGGACTGTTACTAGGCTTCAATTAGTTTATTTCAATCTAATAGACTTTATGAACTTTTCATACAGTGTATGGTTGTGAGTTGACAGATATACTTTGAACTTACCCGAAACTTTCTCAGAATTGGAAAATATGCATGTCTTCTGATGTGATATCTGTCAACTCACAACCATATACTGTACAGTATGCCTATTTTCAAGTTCCATTAATAAATGTTAATTCCCCACAGAAAATCATACAAATTTAATTTTCCTTCCAGAAACCCAAAGAATTGTCATCTAAGGTGATTTTATGATTAAAATAGAATCAGAACATATGAAATGTAATTTGCTGAATGAATAACGCAATTATTGTAATGTAATGTAATTTCAAGAACATAAACATACTAAACCCAGTAAAATACACCTGAGAAAACTGAAAATGTCTCTGGATTTTCTATAAACATATTTTATAGGGCATCATAGTAATTGTTTGTTAACACATATTTAACCAGGCATATTGCCAGATAAGGTTGTGCCTTCGTCTCTACACTAAGGACCTGGAAAATGTTACAGAGCAGAAAAAAGAGAATAATGTGCCTTTATTGATTGAAGAAGAAAAAGAGTCACTCACAGCATGTCAACTTTCATAGTAAAGTAGCACTTATGTCAAAAAAAGCCCACTGGTCAATGGGTTCAAAACAACTGTGCTCTCATTAGTATTAACATGTGCTTGTTAAACTGACAATGCAACACATTTTTTTCAGTTGCAGTTCAGAAACAAAAACATTTCTGGAATAGTCTGGAAGGAGCCATTCAGCCAGGAGGGTTCAGAAGGTCTAACAGATAGTTCATAATAATCCATATGAAAGAAATCCCTGTGTCTGATGTGAGGGCAGAGGAATGCATCGTGGCACAGCTAGGAGCCGTTGCCTTCTGTTGGCCTGGATCAGGCCCTGTCTACAGACTGACACACAGACAGACAGGGGCAGCACAATGGGGGTGAAGTGTTTTTAGTCCGGTTCGAAACAATGCATTCTACAACTGTCTGAAGCTGAACAGGTGGCGGTGGTGGTGAGGGGGGTTAGGGGGTGTATTTCTCTGTCTCCATGGTGGGCACACACATTCACCTCTTCCTATGGACTCAAACCTCTTCTAATCTTTTTTTGGTTTGGCCCAAAGATAGTCAAGATAGTCATTGACAAGAGGTCAATTTAGGTGCTATGAAGGCAAGTTCATACTTTCAAAAAAAGCTCTTGTAAAAAGTACAGTTGCTGTTCGGCAGCAGACTGAGAATCGTTCGTTTTATTTGTTTGGTAGGTATTATTGTATGGTGGTTAATGGCTTGCTGAAAGGCATGCAGAGCTACATTTCATATCTACATCAATTATATTCCAAGCCATCATCACTATATAACATGATTACTATTAGAACTGGGTAAAAGACCTATGGAAAACCCACATCCACACGTGCGTCAATGACTGCGTCAGTAAGCCAGTACACATTCATCGACTGTTTAGCATATCTACGTAGCAACGTGGTATATTGTCTCCACTGGCCTTGAAATGGTGAGTAGAGCCTACTTTAAAGCCCTCTTGCTTTTCAGAGTGGAGCTGCAGGTCTAGGAGGCAGTGGCACCCCTGCCCAAAATGACCATTGATCCAGACATAAAGCCAGGCAGCGGCTGCCAACCAGGCTGTGTGAGCTGCCTGCCTGCCTGCCTGCCTGCCTGCAAGGCCATGCCCAGGGAGCCAGGCTGTAAATATGAGCAACAGACACCCGGATGAAGCTGGCGTGGCGCCCACCAGTCAGTCCACCAGCGAGCGGAGCAGAACCCACTGGCTAAACACAGTTAATTACATCATCTCCATCATTTCCACAGCAACAGCAAGGGAGCCAAACACGCGTTTGAGAGCAGGGATATTTCAGCCATACAGTTAACACTGACAAACCATAATATTCATGAAGACCACTGTCATGATTATTGACACTACCAACATATGAAATTGCTGATTAAGAATCAAACAACCCGATTTTCTTAATTATTCTTTTTTTGTATTTTAATTTATAAAATCCAACCTCTGATTTTACTTATGTTCAACAACAAACAAATTCGAGGCCAAGAACCGAATAAATCACTACACATTTACAATGTGGTGAATAAAAGTGGTAAAATATATTTATTCCATGTGTATCTATTCACAATTTGAATCAATTCCAAAAATTATACGGGCACTTGTGCCTAAAAATATGTATGTGGTTTGATAAGCTCCTGGTCCTTTCCAGGGCAGAAATGTGGAGTCATGCTGCTGATCCCGGCAAGCAGGACACGTGGGTGGTCAGGGTTATAGACTGTTGGAGACACCAGCGAGAGAAAACAAAACCCCACTCATTTAATGCCTGTATGCTTACCTTCACAACACAACATAAACATACAAGTTAAAACAGTCGCCTCCTGTTTCAATAGCATCATGATGCACTCACACCTGCTGTAAAACATACCTCTGGGAAACTCATGTTTTCGTTAGCTGCTTTTGCATTAGGAGGCATTTACACCTTGGAAAGAAAAACCCAGACCCAGACACACAGGGGGCAAACTTTACTGCATCAAACAGTATGCAGCTGTCACAAGCTGTGTATTCAGGGTGTGGTAGAGAATTCAGTAGGAATCTGGAGGTGTGTGTGTCTGACTGTCTTTCTGTCTGTATGCAGATAGGGGGAGGTGTGTCTTTGTGCGTGGGGGGGGGGGCTGCAGACAGGGGTCTTTTCCACACAGTCCAATCCACTGAACTTCAACAATTGATTTGCCCACTGAAAAGAAAAGGCCAGGTCACTGTCAGAGAAAGCCTTACAGAGAACCAACCCTTTGTGAACATTTGAGAGGACAAAATGGATGTCACACAATACAGCCCACGTCGATTCTGGGACAAAGGTGGGTAACTGCTGCCGAGTATAAAATATTCAAAAGTTCAGTGGGAGGAGGCAGTGCTTGGAAAGAGTGAGAGTGTTTTAAGTTCCACAGGAATTCTGCTTCTGCTGACAAAAATAATGTATCTTGAAACCCCCATCTTTCCTGTCTGACAGAAGAAATAACATGACAAAGATATGGATTTCATAACTAATAAAGCCAGCAGCAGGCTTTAAGAAAGTTATCCTAAACTAGCCCAGCTCCTGGTATAAAAATGTCTAATCTTCTTATCCAGCTACTTAGCCATTCAGCAGCACCACATACACTCATAATCAAACTCTGCAGAGTAGAAGATTCTTACAATTACCTCACAATACAGAGCCAATAGTCCCTCAAACTGAGCCAAACTCTACCCACAGACAGAGGCATAGCAAGTCTCCACCCTTTTCAAAATGGTCACCTTTCATTGCCTTACAGCCTGAAATGAAAACACATCAAATCAGACTTTTCTGGCTTTATTTACACACAGAAATCCACAATATCCAAGTGGGGAAAAAAATCTAAAAAAAGTATGAAAATGAATTAAAATGAAAACAGTAAAATACCCTATTGGGATATGTGAACATGCCCCCTTAGAATTGCAAATGCAAACTTGCTGAGGTATAACCAACCACCTTCCAGATCACAAATCAAGCTAACTGGCTTCCATCTGTGAACAACCGTAGTGACTTTAATTAGTTCAGCATGAAAGTAGTTGTTCATTAAGGACTCCACTGCTTAGTGGTGCAATTTCAAGTGCAGTGTAGACCATTATTAAAAGTGGGAGGTGTATGGCACCACACGGACCTCGCATAGATCAGGCCATCCCTCCAAACTGGATGACCAGGCAAGGTGGAGACTGATCAGAGAGGATACCAAGAAGACAATGGCAACTTTGAAGGAGCTTCAGGCCTTTATGGCAAAGAATGGCCAATATGCGCATGTGACCACAACATCACAAGCGCTCCACAAACCTTGCCTTTATGGGAGGTTGGAAAGAAAAAAAAACTCCGCAAGAAGGCAACATCAAGTCTTGCTTGAGCTTTGCCAAAAAGCACATTGTCGATTCCGAGGCCAAGTGGCAAAAGGTGCTGTGGTCAGATGAGACCAAAATTGAACTTTTTGGCCTGAACGCAAAACATTATTACTGGCAAAAACCCAATACGCCTTTCAACCCAAAGAACACCATGCCTACAGTAAAGCACGTCGGTGGCAGCATCCTGCTGTGGGGGTGTTTCTCTTCAGCAGGACTGGAGCACATGTCAAGATAGTAGGGAAATACACAAAATACTGCAAAATACTAACAGATTCCTGAGAAGAACCTGCAACCCACTACCAAGAAATTGAAAACTGTAAGATGGTTGACATTTCAACATGACAATGTTGAAAGCACACCACACAAGCAATCGTACAGTGGCTGCAGGACAATAATGTGAATGTCCTTGAGTGGCCTAGACAGAGCCCCGACCTAAATCCCATTGAGAATCTGTGGAATGACTTGAAGAGTGCAGTCCATAAGCTGCCACCATGCAATTTCACCTTGCAAATGGTTGAATATTGCACAGTCTAGGTTTGCAAAGTTAGTAGAGACGTATTCAAAAAGACTCATGTCTGTAATTCAAGCAGTGGTGGTTCCACCAAGTATTAACTCAGGGGGTATACACTTATCCAAATTGGGCCTTCTACTGTTTAAATTTTAATACATTTTCTTTTTTTGACTATTTTTTTCAAGTGGGTTACTTTGTTTAAATAAAGCCAGAAAAAGACAGATTTTATGTGTTTTCATTTCAAACTGTAAGGTCAGAAAATGTGAACATTTTAAAAGGATTTGGTGACTTTCTATACTCACTGTAGATGATGGGATGGTAAAAAAATCAAACACCAAATCTCACACACAAATAAATCATAGCCCCTTGAAATGGCATCCAATTTGGGTTCAATCAGGACTTCACACAAACCAATTAGAGGCTATTCAGTGGATAGAGTCCACCAATCAGAAGCGGTTTAGTAACGGTTGGTATGTGAGTGTCACATGATGCGGGGCGCTCAGGCAGATAAGCACATGTGGTCAGGGCTCCTAAAATACATTCCCCAGAGAATCTGACTGCATGGGGCTGATCCATCCATGGTGCCAAAGTCGCCACAACACTCTGTAAATAGTTTTAATATGAAAGGCCCATTGTCTTTGAACAGGTAGACTGTTGAGTGAGATGATGTTATGACATATGTGTGGCATATGTGGTTCAATGTACCACTGTTTAGTCAATAACTACCTAATAAGATGTGTAGCATTGCATATACTGGATTAAAAACTCCTATGAAAATCTCCACAGAACACTGATGTTTTGACGGTGTTTAGTATACGGATAAGCTGCTCCAATGGAGACAATCTGGATGAAACGACTGCCACCACTAGGTTCATTTACTGTTCAAGGTCATCACCTGAATTACAGCCAGCTTAGTCAGGGGTCACAGGTCAAAAGTCCAAAAGATAATATAGGAGGCTGCTAGGAGGCTACTGTGAGCTCTGCTCACCTCAGGCAACATAATTCAGCAGTGGCTGGGTGGATTTGCTCAAGGAGCTCCACCCAAGGGAGTTGTAATCATTTAACACTGAATGGCTGAGTGACTGCCAGACTGCCAGAATCATCAAATAAATATTTTGTCTAATTCAAAGATCCAAGCTAATTGGGACTCATACCTTATCTATAAACTTCAAACATATGATCACATTAATCCATAAAGGAAGTGGGTTCACTTTTCTGAACTATTATTATCTCATTCAAGGTTCCACAAAAGCTTAGGCAGAATCGGCCCTTGAAGGATTGGTGCTGCTTCAAACGTGTTACTCCTTCACTGAACCGTCGGAAATCACCACACAAAAACCAACAGGAATCCCTTTGAACCTTCCAGGGTTTAACATAAACAGTGATGGTGCCATTAATAAATCCACTGGGAGAGATGGAGATAAGACACCTGTGTTAGTCTTAGAGGAGACCACAAAGACCATTCAACTGGATGCAGCCCTCACACATTGCAGTGACCACATCATCTGTTCTGTGCATTAAGGGAATGTAAGGCTTTGAACTGCTTCTTTAGACCAATGTAAATCAGAGAAATTATATCCAAGCATTAAAGATAAAGAAACGGGAGAACTTTGTGTGAAGACAGAAAAGAAGTTAGTTGGACAATAACTTAACCTTATCTTTCTGTTTTCACATACATTCACTTATTTAGAAAAAAAAAAACATTGTTATTGCTGTAAAATCATCAAGGAATTTATTTTAGGAACCAACACAATTATTTATAACAACACAAAAAAGTAATTATTTACCATACAGTTTTCTACAGTATTTCAATTTCTTTAAATCAGAAACAAAGCGGCCAACAGAGGTAGTGATGCTTTCTGCATTTTCCTGAAATTTCTTTTGCTGTAAAATATTGTTGATGCTCACACATCATAAAGCGTCACTGAATTGCTTTAGCTTTAATTGACTCTATTATTCACTTCTCCAGTCATGTATTGTTATGATCATTTCAGGTGTTATCTAACTTTTTAATGACAAGGACCTCTAAATATTATTGAAGCCCTGGTGAGAAGAAACACCTACTAAAACAATCATATCTTTATGAGGCCAATGAGGTTCCTGAGAGAAGCCAGCAAACAGTTCATGGCTGACAATGGTAATCCTGCTATTCTAAAAAATGTTACTCCATGTTCATATGTAGGAGTAGGAGCATTTTTGGTCCCAAACTATTGTATGTTTTGGTTTGGGGCCTTCTTGCTGGTTGCCGGTGTAGGAAATTTCAAAAATCTCTGTTGTAACACAAACCTAGCTCTTCTGTTAGGTTACGACACCAGAAATAATTATCATAATGATTGTGTCCCACTTGTTGGGACCCCAGCGCACCTGACCTATATGCCCATTAGTATTAAGACCCTGAGTACCACGGGAGTACAGAGGGAGGCAGGCAAGTGCAAATACTATTAGCATATTGATTCAGATTTTACCAAACAATAGGTATAGAGAAATAAAATAAACATTTGAAAAATGTATAATAAACATTTGAAAAATGTTTATTATATTATTTATACTACTTTATGGAGCCTCTGGCACCCTCTTACAGACTGAAAGGGGTTCCTAGACCCCTGCTTAAACAACACTGAATTTGATAATTGTCTGCTGCCTGTTAAACAATAATATATTAATGTGTAGATGACTAACAAAAGAAGTGAAAGCAAAACAATATGACACCTGCTTATGAAGCTACTTTTTTGTCATCCTATAGAGATTTATATTGTAATGTTGTGTTCAATTACTTTTATTCTTACTAGCATTAACTTAAAATACACAAACACACACACACACACAGCCTCAATAAAACATCATTTCCAGAGAGAGAAGATTTTAGGGGCGCTAAAAACAAATGGATGACTTAAGTGGGAGGGGCCAGGTGAGCTTGGTCTGGAGCTTCCCTGGATCACACTTGTGGTTGGAAGGGCTGAATTGAACTGGGGTGGTTGGGAACTGTGAGGGAATACATCAGCTGACATGTCCTTAATAGTATGCCTAAATGGAGTAAAACCCCTTTTCCCGCTCTCAAATAAACGGAGCATTACCACGTCTTAAACTCAGATGTCCCCCGCAGCCCTGCCTGTGTGCCAGGCCGGTGCTATATTTAGACTCTCTCACAGGCCCAGCTAAAAACAGAGATGGGAATAATCCACCATCCTAGGGAACATGGACACAGTCTGGTACTCCCTCTCTGGGAAGAGATACTTTCTAGGGGTCTCCATTTGCTCCCCTGAACTTACATACCTGCTCCCCGATCACAACGGGGCCAGTCCCACCCACCCGACCCGGACCTGCACCTCCAGATCAGACTTTAACATCCCACTGATCTCTGATCCCTAATCCCTGAACAGAATTCCTCCCGCTTTACCCCTTACCATGGATAATTGAGCATAAGCTGCAATTTCATGGGCCGTGAGCCAAACTCCTGCCTGCAGCCCCTCCTGTAGCCACGGGTCAAAACAGACGCATATCCCCCAGCCACAAGGGCAGGGCCTGAATATGACTTATCACACACAGCCAGCAGTGGGCCATCCCTTATATGACCAGTGATGCCTGTCTGTCTCAAACCTGGAAAACATACACATGAAACTGACAGTCTGACAGGAGTCAATTTCAATCCCAAAAGCTCTCACAAAGCAACTCCGCTTCACATCAGCATTCAGCCAGCGTCGCCTCACTTTGATGTTGACTCGAAAACACAGACGTCCCACACATTTATTCTCTTAATCCCTGTAAAAGAGGACTATTTGATAGTCTGTCCACACCGCTGGCAGCTTGCCATCTTAAATCAGACAACATGAACCCTTCATAGTTGCTTAGAATGAAAGGTCTGCCTCTATTTCCCCCATGCCATCTTAAAGTTACATTTTGTACTCTAACCAGAGAAAACTGTCAATGACACAACAGTGACCATGAAAGCAGGGCGCTTGGCTTGGTAGGAACCAATACAGACCGCCAGAGGTTCTCACTCACCTGTCCAAGCTCCAAGGTGACATTAACCTCATTGTAAATAGTTCCCCGGGAGAGAGGTGGGCTTTGCCACCAACGTTCTGTGCCATCGATTGCATTGCTCACTGGGTGGGCCTTGTTTGGATCGTTGGAGTTGCATCGGTCACAATACTGTCCCTAGAGGGAAAGGGCCAATGAGAGGGTGTTACACTGAGCCCAAAACACATATAGGTACATATGATTAAAATCACACCAACACAAAGCCACACATTTAGTGCACAGAAAACAAACACTAAAGTCAATGAATAGGCTACAGTCAGTGTATGTGGTACAGATATGACGAATCATGCAGACAAACACTTTTTGCAGAGGTAACAATATACTGTTGTAGCAAGGTAGCAACAATGGTATCTAGAAATACTGTAGCAGCAAACCTGTATCCTGCTATTCAATAAAAGTACTAAACAATATGTAGGCCTGTAGGGGCTTTCCTTTGTGTAGGTTTTAAAAGACCCTTGTGTTCCAAAGGAATCCAAACTCATGATGGGGCAAGTCTACTTGTGAGAGGGCATTCCCATTGGAGATTTCAGGAGTTAAAGACAATGATATAAACTATTTCTGGCAGGTGTACAACTTGGTCAGAGAAGGCAGTTGCCAATGTTTTCCAGGGGGCTACAGTGACTCATTCTGGCGCAGGGAAGTAAGAGCAAGGAAGCAAGCAAAATTCTTATGTAATACTATAGCAACACAAATAATTTATTTCACATGACAATAGATAATATAGAGTATGTATGGAAAGAAATACAGTATGTATGGAAAGGATATGAGTAAATCGCATAGCTTGCAGCAAAACAACACTACATTAATTATTTGAATATATTTAACTGAATAAAACAAAATATTTTATTCTGTGATAAGGATTGTCTTTATCATTTGATATCCATTCACGTCACTTCCATAATTTATTACCACACACGTGAATAGGCTACGTTTGTCTTTTACTTGCGTACTCATGCCAGCGAAACTTGCGTTTTTTGCAACTTCCATTTGAACTGTTAACATTATTATTATTATTATCTATAAAATCAAAGGCATAAAAGTGATGATCAATATAAATGTTTCAAAATGAAACAAGAAGAAATCATAGAACCGACGTTTTCCTTTCTCTTTACCTGTATGGTTTGACTAGGAAGTCCGAAACTAGGTCCTCCGACAAGTTTACAGTACAAATCAGTCCTCGGTCTCCCTGCTTCATCTTCACCGCATGTTGCGGTAGCAGAGATCCGTGACCCCTCTGCGAGGTTAAAATACGGAGGACTCAAACTAAATCCAGTTATTTCGTTAAAAGAAATCTGCGCGTAAACGTCCCCAAAAATTAAGAGTGTATAAGTACATAATAAAGCGACGGGATGAACTCCCTTCATCCCCCTCGCCATGTTCCACCTCAATAATCCCTGTAGATGCTGAAGTCAAATAGCAACTCGTAATTCAAGTTCATGTTATCTAAATCCACATGAAATTATACGCACTCTCCACGCATGAAATACTCCATCCACCTTTGATCCAGTCAATGGAACGGACTCGTGCGTGCAATGCTGCTTAAGTTTGCTGATGTAAAAGTTGCACTTGTGTCTGCTGCTGTTGCCTCTGACTATCTCTGTGCTTCCCCTCCACAACATAGTATTTGTGAATAAGCGCTTGCTCCCGTTTCTCCCTAACCAAACTGCCACCGGTGCCGTATCAGGTGTCAGCAGTAAGACTGGAAAGATAGTATCTGTTCATGACGCTCAGCAATGAATCGCTTTCAAGCTAAAGTGAAAACATGTAATGGTAGACATTTTAATAACATAGTTGTGACACCAATTTTTTACAAGGTCATTGCATTGTGATTCTAGAATGAAGTATTTTTTTTACTTGCTAGATGTTTCTTGACTTTAGATTTTAGATGGCTCCTCGCCCTAAAATAACTTTACCCAAGACAACCTGCAATCCATGCTTCCATTTAATAACAGAAATTACGAACTTTAGCTGCCTTTAGCCACATAGCTAAAAATCCATGGACGTAATCTAGACTAGTGTGCGCAAAAAATCTAAAATTCCCATGAAATCCGCCCTTTTGTGGTTCGGAGTTACTTATAGGGGATTTGGCTATTACTTGAACTACATTTTAAAGATTTGGTGTTTGACGAAAAATTAACCATGAATAATTCTTGGCTCATGCTTTCAAGCATCTAATTGAGAACAATAAGTGAAACTCCCTAAACTGACCACTGACAGCTTTCACAGCAACATGTTAGATTGTATTAGATATTGATAGTGGCTCACTAAAACAAAATGTGCATATCTAATCAATTTGGATATTATTAGCTGCAAATAAATTAGGCTGCATTCCTACTTGTTAACAGGGATAACAACTGGAATGAAGTTGGCAATGTTCCAAAACAAATCTATCATTCTCATCCTAAAACAGACTTCCTAACCTCAGCGCACCAACAACGTAATTCTGAGCCGCAGAGACACGCTACTGGCTTCTGCATACCTTTGCTATTTTCATAGTTGATTATAAACAGATTACATACCCCCAAGGCTTAAAACCTCTAAAAAGTTGTCAAATTATAAATTCGATTATTCTATTGAGCAACACATAATGCATGGTTTAGATAAGTAATCAGATATCTAGTTTTTGCAAGAGCAATATGCATTGATATTATCGTAAAATATCCTCTATCGATACGCTGCACGACATAGGGTAAGCTAGTGCCCCAAGTCACGTCATTATCCCAAACCACTGGTCCTAGAGCGCCACTTAGTGGAGACATAACATAACTGCACGCGGGTATTTCAGAACAGGGGTGGGAGTTTCCCTTACAAGCACAAAAATCCCAGCATTGCAACACGGCGTCATCCATAAAGACTCAAAGCAAGGGAGCCCGTAGACTGTGTGTTTGCCGGTTCCTGTTAACCACACACCGATAACCACATACCCGTAGATCAATCTGTTTTTTCTATAAATTCATTGGGGTAACAATCTGTACTTTATGTTTATTTTTATTCTCTGTTTCATCCCTTCTTCAGAGGACACTTTAAATGTCATTTTTGCGCGAAAACAGATAAGAAACGTTCAAAGATGGAACTAGGAGCCACATGGTCCACCGGATGTAAAACTCTGTAGCTTTATTTACAGCGGTCAACCTAGTCGACTCTTGAAAATACTCGGTCAAACTAGCCGCTCAAAAAAAATTTGTGCGCGGCTATAACTTTATATACGTGAAAGCGCTCTGAAAAGCAGTCTGTGACTTGCTCTATCGGTTGAATATTTAGTAGCCTCTTCGATATACATGAATGCAATGAACATTTCTGAAGATACGATGCAGTAAGAATTTGTTTTAGTGTTTATACATTTGATCCGGACCTATTTTGAGAATAAATATGAATTTCCTATTGAGGATTATATTGCATTACTTTTATTTGATGCTAAACCACAGAATATATTAGTAAATAATTAGTAAATAATTTCACGTATTAGTAAATAATTAGTAAATAATTTCACTTTCCACTGACGGTGGTATCGTATAGAGCGAGATGTAGGCTAACTGGGCCAACATTCTTCTGAATTTTTAATAAATGTCTTATCTCAATAATGTTGCCAATAGTATATAGTATGTGTTAAGAACTGACTTTAGATTTGTAGAATTTACCCTTATAAAAATGTCTGAGAAATGATGTTTTTGAAAAGTTATGCGGGGTTAATTGTAACAAGTTACCACAATCTTTGTTAATGATCTTATAATCTTGTTTTGCCCGCATTAATGTGAATGTTGCTTCTCAAGCATTTTTGAACTGTTGATGCTACGACTCACAGGCATGTTGATGCTATGATTCACCTGCATTGTTATTATTTTTTTCTACAGGCAAGTCTTTGGACCATGTGTCCTGTGACGAGTCTGTGAGCAACAAGGAAATGGCCAAGTAAACGAAAGAACTATCCAAGCTGAAAGCTGAGTGATTCTAAGCAAGAACATACCCTCTGAATCTTTCAATGGAACCAACAAATCTACAGGTATGGAGTGACTACCTACATAGACCTTCATCTTGTTAGACACATATTTGTTTTCGTGTGAATTAGTAATACATGTTTATGGGGTCTATGAGTTTGATTCCTCTTCTGTCTTGGGGCTAGTAGTGCTATCACTCAATTTCAATTTTAAGGGCTTTATTGCCATGGTAAACATGTTTACATTGCCAAATGAAGTGAAATAAATTAAAATAAAATAACAGAACTAAAATATATACTTCTAAATGCTTTAAAAAATCTTTTAAAATGTTACATGATTAGCTATATACATTGTTCTAACAAGGGAAAATAAAGCAATACATATTGGTTCTGTTTACAATGTTGTTAGTGCTGCACTGGTTGCCCTTTTGTCAAGGTAAATGGTCAGAGTTCCTGTTACTGTATTTAAACATTGGGATATTTTCTTGGATTTGGTTAATTATTGTGTAGTCCTGACTACTATTTGTGCATTATTTGTATTATGCATGTTTTTGCCTTGTACTGTTAGAATACATTTGCAGAATTCTGCATGCAGAGGCTTAAATGGGTGATTGTCCCAATATATGAATTTTTGGTTGATGAGCTCAGACCATACAACCATAGAGGGCAATGGGTTTCAATGAATTATTTATTTTAAGACAGACCCTTAATGGGATGTTAAGCTTTATTTTACTTTTTAATGGCATAGAAGGCCCCTTTTGCCTTGTCTGTCAAAACAAAGACAGCTGGAAAAGTAGATTAGTTCATGGCAGCCTCAAATTCAAGTCACTAGAGGCCTAAAATCTCCAATCAACCTGTTTCCTTTTATTAAAACAGACAGGAGAATAAAGCCCACTATGCTATTAAAAGAACGTCTAAATGGAAACAAATTTCTGTATTGTTGTACTGTCCGTGTGCTACAGCAAAACATTTTACACTACAGTTTACAGTTTTCCATAAACAAAGATAATCTAGCACAATTTAGATATTAAACCTGCTATATTACAGAGCCAAACAGTGTTTAAATGAAATACTGTGACTCACTTGGGTAGACTTATACTTTAACATAGCTGAGAGAAATTCTGTGCGGGCCTGTGATTTCTAAAGATGCTCCATCCACGTATTTCCTTATCTAATCATAGTAATATTATGAGTCTATGTTATGAGTCTGTCTCATTGAAATAATGCAATGAATGTGGACACAATATGTGATTGTGATTAACGGCGACAATTGAATGATTAACACGTCCTCCACTCAAACGTTTCTGACCTCTACTCAACACTCTTCGTATCTTTCCAGAAAGCTATAGCTGTAGCACAGAAAGCCTCACAGGAAGACCAGGCTGGGAATTATGAGGAGGCTATCAAATCCTACCAACACGCTGTCAAGTTCTTCCTGCACATCATCAAACGTATGTATGGCTCTTAAGGAAATTTACTAAAGTCATATTGACATATAGACAGCAAATGCATTTCAATCTATATATACATAGGTTTAGGCCTACTAAATTATAAGG
This sequence comes from Esox masquinongy, assembly GCA_016801175.1. Classification (NCBI taxonomy): domain Eukaryota; kingdom Metazoa; phylum Chordata; class Actinopteri; order Esociformes; family Esocidae; genus Esox; species Esox masquinongy. Next base: position 51,274 of record JACXGI010001094.1, read on the forward strand.
TAATAACGTGCCATTAATGATTACCTAACTAGGGAATACACCTATCTGATATATCACACATTGTAACTGATGGAAAGAGACGTTGTTTTGTATATGCCAAATAAATCAAATTGTTTTGAAAATCTACGTTTCACACCATCATCTATTACTTATGGATAAAGAAAATTAATTTATCCTAGAAAATCTGTAGCACAACGTAGATGTGGTCAAGATAGTTAAGTGATATGGCCTATATGTTGAGTATAAACAGCAGCGTGTCCACAGACACTCTCCCCTTCAACACTGAACACTCCAAAAACCAGGTAGAAATACCTTTAGCAACTATACACACTTTTTAAAACCTTCTTTTTAAGCTAATAAAGTACGAACTAGGCTTTCATAACATCAAATAATATTCACAAGTATTTCTTGTGAAACCAGTATACAGTACATGTTCATTACAAAAAATCTCAGCAGAAATAATAAAACAAAATCATACATTAACAAAATGACAGAACCATGGAAGGAGGTGTGCACGCTTCTCAAGCATCCACAGCTATAGGCTACATGAAAATGAAAATTATGAGTGGTATTCACAAACACAATGAATACTGAAACATGGCTATAGCCTAATTTTTCACAAGCTTAAAAAATAAACAAGGCATCATTTAAAGTTTTCCCTACTTTCCCTGTTTTACCTATGGTACTTGTATAACCATTCATCTAAATTAGTTTCATGAGGGTATGTATTTAGATTTTTGCAGAATTGCGCTGACCATGGCTACACAGTAGCTTAGCACCACAAGCAAATTTTCCATAAACAAACATGCATGCACATGTGTTAATGATCTGTGCCAGTCAACATAATTTTGTCACAATTGTGCTACATTACAGAAGCAAATTTAATAGCATAGTATAACAAAAAACCACTGCAGTAACATGGTATAACAAAAAACATCACCACATTTGATCGTAAATTATAATTCTCCATAGTAGCCTAGTAACCTTTTAATCTCATTCATGTGGAAATGCATTTAGATCTTCTTGAGTTATACAGAGTTGTTTAGATGTAAACTAAATGCAAATTTAGATAAAAACACAAAGTATAGCGTAATCTCGATGGACCAACCTGGATTTAAACTCGCAAGTTTTGGATACCAAGACAATTGTTCTGATAACTGTACCATGCAGTAGCTTGGATTGGCCAGGGAATTTTCTATACAGCTACGCAAGAACATATATTACGAACTGTCATACGAACTGTGAAAGTACATACAGCTGGAACACGTTACATTGTCCCCTTCCAATTTTGTGGAGGACCATGAAGAGCTAGCCATTAATTCATTTAGAAGCAATATAGTCATCATATTTAGTACATGATTGTAAATTATTTGCATTCTGGGACATATAGACATCACCAAACACCAGGTGTCTTCCCTAGTAATTCTATGCCAGATCTGTAATGCAGTCTGTGTTTGTGTTGGGCATTTTTAGCTTTAGCCTTTTCTTCACCAAGTGTAATGCATGCTTGTTGGATTCCTGTTGGGTGACTGACTTGGCCTGTCAATTAAATTCCACTTTTCTGAGAAACTCCTTGGTTGCTTTAGCACTATGTCATTGTCCTGGTCCAAGGTGAAGTGTTGTCCAATGACATTGGATGCATATCAATTTATCAACATGGGGAAGGTCAGAGAACAAACAAGTGAAATGAGACAAAAGGTCATAATTAAGCAAAAATGTCTTCATAAATTAAGCAAGGGCTGTAAAAAATGTCTAAGTTACCAGGAGCTGTGATGAATGAGTTTGGAAGAGGATGCAAGTCTGCGATCTAGTGTCCTTTTAAAAGCATAATGATGGTATTATACATTTTATTTAACGTTCAGTGTTGTATTTGATCTCGGGTCCATCAATACCTGACAACTTATCTTCCTCTCATTAGGTGAACCACAGGGTAAAGAAGGCAACCAGAAGATCAGGGACAACTGTAAACTGTACCTGGACAGAGTGGAAGAACTGCGAGAGTATCTAGAAAAGAAAGAGGTTTACATTTCATTCTAAATAGTCCCAGAACATGTCAATGCATGCTGTACTTGCATATGTTTGACCGACCATTGAAATGACACTCGTACGCAGGATACGCGAGATGGTGTGTATGCGCTACATGCGCATTCCTCACCTGTTAACATAATCATAATCCTAAACATTTGACTCGCCTTGTAGCAAATAATTGCAAAATATCGCAGACATATTAGGTGCGTCATTGTCACGTGGGATTATACGGAAATTAACTTGTCGCTTGATAACGCGGAAGTGTATATTTTTTTTTTTACCTAGTGAGTTAGTGTTATTCCACGATCACAACATCGAAAACAAGTGAATTGTTTTTTAAAGTAATACAGTTTGAATAATTAGCAAGCAACGGGACTATTTTGCTGCTGTATTATATTACTAGATTGCTTTTGTTTGTCATCAGCCCATATGTTATGGCTGCCAACAACAATTTACAGGTAAGTTGGGAAAGCTAGCTAAATACAAACGACCGTCTTTAGCTCGCAAGCGAACGTAGCTTTCTGGATCAGCAACATTAAAAAAAACACATCTATGTGCGCTAGCTACGGTACAGTGATTCAATTCGTTGAGTAACTTGCTTTGTAAAATGACCAGCTCGGTGTTATACTACTAGTGTTGCTGCACGGCTAGGTTCGCTATGAAGTTAGCTAGCTATTAATGTAATCTGGTTAGGGTATGCTATCTTAGCTTGCTAAATTAGCCTTTGTTGTATTTTGTTACTTGTACTACTGTACTTCCGAGTTCGCTGATTTGAGTAGTCATTCTCAAATACTTAGCTAATGTAGCTAACAACACCACCCTAATTAATGTTACCTGAAACGTGATAGTTTCAACATTTACTACTACTAGCAACTAGCGAAGTAGACATTATAAATACAGTTACCATGAATGATTTTGTTTTGTAGCTAGCTAGTTAACGTTATCTGTCTATCAAAAAGTAGGTGATGTAACTAGTTTCGTGAGCTGATTGTTGATATACGTGATACTAGCTTTCCAGGCCAAGCTAGTTACCATCAACAATTACTGACTTCATAACTGTCAAAATATTAACTAGCTAACTTATTTAATAAGCTAGCCTTTTTATTTTCTTCCTTGCAGTCTACCTTTTGTAGGAAGTGAAACTGCAGCATATCGGTGAACATTTTAAAATGGTTAAATTAATAGACCATGCACTTAAATTAATTGAACTTCGACGTAGTTACGGCTGTAACGCCGTACATGTTACTTGTTGTAACACCGTACATGTTACAACAGCGCTGTAACATACCATAGCTTTTTAGATTGTCAGGTCATTCTGATTGTCAATATCAATCTATCTAGCAACTAATTCTCTTTAAATAGTTTTTTCTTGTGTCTGCACTTTAATAACTTTCTCATTTATATTTTTACAGAAAGCCATAGACCTGGCCAGTAAGGCTGCCCAGGAGGATAAAGCTCAGAACTATGAAGAAGCCCTACGTCTGTACCAACACGCTGTTCAGTACTTCCTACACGTAGTAAAATGTATGCTTTTAAAAAATTTGACATTTGCATAGTTTCTGTGCTTTCCTCTGAGTTGTAGTCAGTTGGTTTGTGTGGATTTGTTTGTATCACCACCTGTTTCTGTTAAATGCTAATGGGGCATTTTACTCCCGTCATTAGGTTAATGGTATTTGGGCTAAACTATTGGGCCCTATATGTCCGCTGTTCACAATGCACTAGTAGTTGTCAACAGAATGCATTCTTTTTCCTTAACATAGCATTTCAAATAGTCCAGTGGCAGTTACTGTAATTTCAATGTTCATTAATTTTATGAATAGAAAGAGATATTGTATGAGTCTGTAGTTAATAATTCTTCCATTGCTCCACTGTCAGATGACACCCAGGGAGACAAAGCCAAACAGAGCATCAGGGCCAAGTGTGCTGAGTACTTGGACAGAGCAGAGACGCTCAAAGATTACCTGAAAAAGAAAGAGAAGGCTCCACCTGCCAAGCCTGTGAAGGAGTCCCAAGCTGACAAAGGGTGTGTTTGGGCACTGTCTTTATTCACGCAGTGAGGCGTGTGTTTAGGAGTTGGGTTTAGCCTGCGAATATACACAGTAATGTGGAATTTGGGAATGTGATTAGTCAATGTAGCTACTGTTCTCCAAAGATGAAAAACATCTGTTTTTGAACCCTATACACTTGCACTTTTCAGCCTAATTAAGATGAATTATTATTTTACAGGAATGAGAGTGATGAAGGAGACGACCCAGAAAAAAAGAAGTTTCAGAATCAACTTTCAGGTTAGTTACGTGTTCGCAACATAGTGTATGTTAATTTTGTTTTTATATAATATCCCAATGCTTTGTCTCTGTACAGTCAAAGGTTATTTTGCTTAGTTCCAATTTTTTGTCCTACCATCTCCTTTTCAGATGTGTAATACATGTATGTATAATGTTTTAATGTAAATGTATCTGATCAGTGTCCCTTTACAGTAAAATCATTAATTCCCTTATACTGGATTTCAATTTTCAGGAGCTATTGTCATGGAAAAGCCAAACATCAAGTGGAATGATGTTGCTGGGTTAGAGGGAGCCAAAGAGGCCCTTAAAGAAGCTGTTATTTTGCCTATAAAATTCCCACATCTTTTCACAGGTAATGTAGTCTTACTGCATTAGATCTCAGTGGAATAAATTATGAAAGCTAATACCTGATTGTATGAAGAATATGCTGAATGATCCTCTGTTGGCAACTAATGTGTATGATTGTAGAACTGACATGCACCGTATTATGTAATCCTGTAATTCCCAACCCCTCCCAACTTAAACGTACCTGTTTCTCTTAGGCAAAAGGACTCCATGGAGGGGGATCCTACTCTTTGGTCCTCCTGGTACAGGAAAGTCTTATCTGGCTAAAGCTGTGGCCACAGAGGCTAATAACTCCACCTTCTTCTCCATCTCCTCCTCTGACCTGGTGTCAAAGTGGCTGGGAGAGAGTGAAAAGTGAGTTTTTACTCATAATCCAGGAAGCTGTTGGGGTTTATTTGTAAATATAGTGGAGGGCTCTAGCGGTTTTGATGGTAAAACCACAAGTAGTACCCAAATGAGTGCATACAAGGGTTAGTTGGTGTAGTCAGTAGAGGGTGGCATGCATACGTGGTTCCCAACCTTTGTCTGTAACTGTACCGCCTACTAAAACTAGATCTGCACTGAGTACCGCTGAGGTACCCCATTATGTGCATTTTAACAGTATGCCGAAGGTCACATGAGTCTTCAAGGACCCCCTGTGGAAAGGGCCAGTACCCCTAGGGGGCCCATGGTTGGGAACCAATTCTACGTAGTGAGTGGCATTACATTCTAGAAATAATCTTATTTCCTACCATTATCAATAACAAGCCAATTTATAAAACCTGAATTACTGAATATAGCTTAATAAAACAATGGCTAACCAACGTATGGTATCCATTTACTTGTCTGAATTTTGGTAAGTAACAAATGATCAAAAATCCCAAACTAATAAAGTATCATTTTAATCTGTTTCCAGGATAGCACCTGAACGTGTTTAACTGGGGAAACATATCACCCTAATGATTTTTCAATGCTTTTTTCCGCTCTAATTTTCAGATTGGTGAAGAACTTATTCTCCCTTGCCCGGGAGCACAAGCCCTCTATAATCTTCATAGATGAGATAGACTCACTGTGCGGCTCCCGGAGTGAGAATGAGAGCGAGGCGGCTCGTCGTATCAAGACAGAGTTCCTGGTTCAGATGCAGGGTGAGAGAGACAGTGGGTGGTTATAGGGGACTGTGTTGGTATTATGCTTATATTAACATATTTCAGACGTCTGAAGGGTTGTATTATTTTCTCTCTCCAGGAGTGGGGACCGACAATGATGGTGTACTAGTGCTGGGGGCTACGAACATCCCATGGACCTTGGACTCTGCCATCAGAAGACGGTATTTTAATAAAAGCGTAACTTGACATGTCTGTCACTATCTACCTACACTTTGTTGGTTTCTTGAATGTGAAACATAAAGCATAATGTGAACACACTAAAGTGAGAACTGAAACTGCTTTTTATCTTTTTGTTGCAGCTGATGTCTGTCCTGTAGCTGGATGTAGTGGAAGGGATGACACAGCGTGTTGTTTTCAAGTGTGTCTGAGACATTGTTTACAACTCATACTTCTGCCGCTTCCTGTTCATGCCAGGTTTGAGAAGAGGATTTACATCCCCCTACCAGAGGAACATGCCCGTTCCTTCATGTTCAGGCTCCACCTGGGCTCCACCCTCACCTCCCTCAACGATTCTGACTTTGTCTCTTTGGGCAAAAAGACAGAGGGGTACTCTGGCGCTGACATCAGCATCATCGTCAGAGACGCCCTTATGCAGCCTGTCAGGAAGGTGCAATCTGCCACTCACTTCAAACGGGTAATTATAAAAATATATTTTAAGTGTTTCCCCTAGTTTTTCCCCAACGGGTGGGGGGGGGGTTGGGTGCGTACCGACATCAACGACACAAGAGCCTTGAAACATTAGATGCTACAAAAGTGTTTTAATGTATTGTAAAAATGTCCTCCCTGTACACCAATCTTGCTTTTCAACTTTATTTTTTTAACATTATTTTACAATACTTTATTAACATCATTCCCTAATAATAACCTAAGTTCTCCCCCTCAATTAACCATTCTCTAAAACTGTTCATGAATTGCCTCCCAGATGCCTAATAAAAGCAACTAGCTACTAACTAATGAGGCAATATAAATATATTGCTAAATAACCCCTTTCCTCTCCAATGCAAATGAGCACAAGCAAATTAACAACAATAATATAATCAAAATAGGATTTTTTTATATTAGATATGTTCTCTACATTAAATTACTTATGCTCTAACCATTTTTCAATGTGCTCCGCCATATAATATTTTTCACCTTATGTAAAGTATAATTTAAATAGTAATTTTGTTTAATGTATATTTTTTCCCCACTGTTTTTTTTTTTTTCACACTGTTTGCGACATTTACATACCCAACGCTAACATCACCCAGAGTGCATCGCTTGTGGGCGTGTTTGTGGGTGTGCTAGCACCATAACAGCAGTTACATTGTGTGTCAAGGTCTGATTATAACTAGCTAGTTAGCTAAAAAAAACAGCTAGCTAGAATAAGGTAGCTAGTCAGCTAATGTAGCTAGCTAATAATGGCATTATATGTGATATAAGTGATTTGCATAAAGTTGGGGGATCTGAACTTTTCTGTGCTGCCCACGGATCCCACGCATTGCCCGACAAGCCACTCGCTCGCCACGCTTTCCTTCATTGAAATGAATTAAGCCATCACCCCTATCACGAACAAGTGTGCACGTATCGTTATTGTTGCTGCCGAATGTATATAACATTTCACCACAGACTTTTTTATTTGGAAGGCAAAATACGAAAACCAGAGGGCTTATTGTTGCTGCCAAATCTCTCTTTCCAGCATGATGCTCTCTATTGGAGCCAATTGTAGCTATCGAGTTTGACAGTTGGTTATCTTGCTTCTTACCTTTTGGTTGTCACTCAGACGATGGCTACCTTCTTTACGTCAATGTCACAGCCACTTACTGATAGTTCAACACAAACATGCGCGTGCAGAAACATAGCCTGTTATGTTTCTCTGACCTCACTCCAAGGCTTGATACGCCGAATGTCGGGTGCAGGGCATTGTTGCCCTGCTCTGATGCTTGTGTGATGGTAAACTGTGATTCGTGACTATATTTAACTCATTGCAATGGTCTTTGTTGCATTAAAGGTACGAGGGCCGTCAAGAGATAACCCCAACATCTTAGTTGATGACCTTTTGACCCCATGCTCCCCGGGAGACCCAAATGCCATTGAGATGAACTGGATGGACGTCCCTGGGGAAAAGCTTTCGGAGCCAGTTGTTAGTATGGTAAGTCAAACATCAACATTCATTTTTTAGTTCAGTATATTATTCAAAAACAGCATTTTTTCACGCAAATAGCAACGTTTCTAAAATGATCATAACCTTTTTTTTCTTCTTGTGGCAGCCTGACATGCTGAGGTCTCTGACCAATACAAAGCCAACAGTCAACGATCAGGATTTGGAAAAACTGAAAAAATTCACAGAGGACTTTGGTCAGGAGGGCTAAACATGGCATCTTAGCCAAAACAAAGATTATAATTGAAGTGTTCCTTATATTATCTCCCTCTGTTTCTGTCCCACTCTCCTCTTGGGCTTCTCTGTTGGATCGTCACAGGTGTGTGTTGTCGGACTGTTCTGCTAACAGAAATAGAATTACTAGTTTGACTGACGTCCCCACATAAGTCAATTATTTTTCTATGGCTCAACTCCATTTGTTTGTGTGTTGGTGTCACCAGTGGGTGATTGTTTCTTAGATGCTCCTCCATGTCCAAAGGATTATGTATCTTTTCACTACAACATGTTGGAGGTAGATTTGATTGATGGATGGAAAGCTACATGGAAATTATGAACATTGGTGTTACTCTCATGCACATCTTCTACTCAGTCGTCGGATGAACCCAACTTGAAACATTTGAGTTTGATCTGGAAATGTATGGTGTGGATGCAAACTTGTTTAACAAATTAGGACGCTGCTATTTGGAGCATGCATATTTAACTTGCCCAATAAATATGAGCTAAGTTTCCAAGTACCCGTCCATGCGCCATCAATCAAATTACATCTCACTTTTCAGTTTTATTAAAGAATTACATTTTGGTGGTCAGTTGCATACAAGATCCAACTAAAATGTTACCATTGGGGTGGGGGGTGACACATTAGGTGTATTGGGAGCCATTCAGGACATCTGTCTTGTTTAAGGGCAGAATTACGTGTTTATCTTGTCGGCTCAGGGATTTGATCTAGCAACCTGTAGGATCCTGGTCCTATGCTCCTAACCACTAGGCCGGCCTGCCGACAACCCTTATAATCCTTTTCTATACACATAAGAAACTTTTTTTTTTTATCTAGTGGATTCTAAATGGACATATATACAGTAGCTCCTTGCGCTGGAGAGCATTAAGTAAAAATGCTTACAATTGCTTTATTATTTTTTTAATATTATTAGGGGAAATTTAGCCTTTGTAGTTTTTAGGTGGTGGAAAAGCCAGGTTGGGAAAGCTAAAGCACCGCAAATGTATCCATGTCATTCTACGTACACATAGATCTGTACTTCTACATAAGACATTTGTGATACTCAGGATGTGGACTGCTTTGGGACATGTTATACTTGTCCATTTGTTTTTCCTCATCATAAAAAAAATACTACTCAGTGTTTGTCATTATGAATCAAACTGTCCCATTCACCAAAGGTACTGGACTAGTGGCACCTGAGGATTAAATACCCTTCCCCAAACCATACATACCCTACATATTTCCTTCATGTATTCCTTGTATCAAATTAATGGTCCCAATAAGAACTACCAGACAAAGATGCCTTACTGAGATCCTGTCACACTGTATTAACAGGGTTAAAGAAGCAACAGGTCTGATATGTTGGTCTGCATGGGATTTTAGAGGTAAACTGAAATTGGAATTTTGGGGACAGAAGAATAGCATCATGTACATTTTATTTGAAATGCAGTTCCAATAATATACTCAGTGTGGCAATTTTAAGTGGCAATTACACCATGTGCCTTCTAAACAAACAGCAAGATCACATACATAGTTTTTTAGTTTGGTTAAAACAGTTTAATTGGAAGATAACATTAAGACATCGCTATATATTGTGTTTTGTCATTGTGGCTACGAAATGTAATATATTTGCACATTTAATGTAAACAGTTTTTGAGATAGTATACATCTATACTGTACTCTGATGCACTTAAGGTGCGGGTATTGTAAAGACAAATCTTTCAAATGGTTGGGGTCAAGTTTAGAGTTCTCTTTTTCATTCACTTTACTTCAGAAGTGTGTAGGGAATGATACCGTTTTTGTATTGGCGTGAATAGAATGGTCATTCAGAACATATCCATATTTCTAGTTTTCCTTTACATGCTTATGTAAATAAAAACATTACTACAAAGATTGTACATGTTTAAGTATTGTCTTAAGGTCCAGGTTAAGGATTCTAAGCACATTTTGGAATATTTGATAGCATTTTCTCCAGCGAAAGAAATGTCCACAAACTTCAAGGAACCAATGCATTTTGGGAAGTGTTGTCCTTAATCAGATGAAACTTCAGTCAGGTGACCGTTTGCTTCACGTTATAAGGACTACAAAGACCTAGAGCATACAAATTCTCGCATCCGTTCAAAGTACTGTTTTGTTTTGGTTCATGGTCCTATGTAGGAAAAGAGCTAGATCGTAGATCCAAGGTCCACCACAGCATTTTATCTTGGGTGAAAGCCTCATCACTCGTTGCCAAATATACTGCTAGAAAACTCCGCCTCTGTGATTTATCGCCTCCCCTTTGACGAGCACCAACCCCGACATTCGCGAGTCCAAAACCAGCTACCGTTAGCTACGAAGCTAACCAAACTGCCAGTTTCCCTCATGTCCTCTGAGGAAGGATTGAGTTCAACGATCACGGATTGGCTTTTTTTTAATTCCTGGTGGCTCCTTTTGCCTTTCATTATGCTTTTAGTCGTTGCTGCATTCATCGTAGCCTTCGTATTGTTGTTGTATATGATATCCCCCTTGATTAGCCCCAAACCTCTGAAATTAAACGGGGCCCACGTCGTGGTAAGTGTTCATTGTTATACAATAACCATTGCACGGTATGGTAGATTCTTGTAGTGGCAGGGTGTTATAGGTGAAGCCAGGTGTTTCGCAAGTAATAGTGCTTGCACGCAGAAGCTAATTTAGATTTTGACACGCCCACAAGTATTGAACGGCTTGTAAAGACAGTTTAAAATACATGATTAGATTTGCCAAAAATGTTAATAACTAGCTATGTAGCTAGTGAATGGCAACAGTGGCATATGTGGTTTGCTTTTGTAACTTGTCAGTGCTTAGTCTACTATAAAATCAGTTATAATTGTCGGCTAGTTTATGTAAAAATGTTATTTATGTAAGTCAACCAGGATATTTTCATACAATAAATGAATATAACTTGGAAAAATTACATTATAAAGAGGCCATATAAGTTGTACTTTGACCCCCTTTTTTGACTTCAACACCAATGAACCTGCAGGTAACTGGAGGCTCTAGTGGAATAGGGAAAAGCATTGCTATGGAGTGCTACAGACAAGGAGCCTTCATCACACTAGTGGCAAGAGATGAGGTTAGTGGAATTATTCACAGAAATCCATGTTCTTCAGTATTTTCTCCTGCACTTTATCCAGCCAGCACATTTGTAAGTTATTGTTTCTTTTTGTCTTTATTTAGAGTAAGTTAGTCCAAGCAAAAAAAGAAGTGGAGAAATGTGCGATTAATGACAAGCAGGTATGTATTAGGTAGCTACTTAATTTCTTCTTCCTTGATGTACGAAAACAATTCATTGTAAACTTATTACTTATGCACTGTCTATTTTGCTATTTCTCTTTACCTCAGGTGGTTCTCTGCATATCTGTTGATGTATCCAAGAACTATGGGCAGGTGGAAAGTGTGATTAAGCAGGTTAATGTTGATTACTGGGCGTTCATATGATGAAACTTTTGAACTTCAATCTAATTCTTTGTGAGTGATTGCACCAAAATCATTTAATCCATTTAGTGTCAAGAGAAGCTTGGTCCAGTGGACATGCTTGTGAACTGTGCTGGAACGTCTTACTCTGGGAAGTTTGAGGAGGTGGAGATGGAGCGCTTCAGGGTAAGTACAGTAACTAACCACAGGAATAGAGACAGAAGACGGAAAGGGAGAATGTTCAAACCCCTCAATAAAGCTTGATGTTGTGTCAGTACCAACTAATTTGAAACTAACTCTAAATAAACAATAAGGGGTTAGATTCCCAAATGGAAGATTCAATGGGTTTGATCTCTGTCTGAAGCTGTAACCGAGGGTTCAAATTTCAGTTTAAAGATGCAGCAAGCCATTAGGTAAGAAGAGACGACAGTCTAGGTCTACAGCAGATTGGATTCCAGGGGAAATGAAAACAAGGTTAAAATCCAGAATTATGAGGTTTCTGGTTTCTTTGCTCTATTACAAAATGGGGATTGTTTTGGTACTAAGATAATGACCATGGTAACGTTTTATCGCCTGTTTGTTTTTTGTGTGTGTGTGCACGTAACATACCAAAATTGCCCTCCAGCAGGCTGGTAGTACAAATCAATCATGATCAAATCTTGGCAAATGAAAGGTGTCTTTGCCTGTGCTATGGCCCTTAACAACCAACCATTCGTTCCATAAGGTCTAACAGGACTATGATGCTCATCACGTCAAGCCACATTAACCTGTTTATGCAATAGCTGAGCTGTAATGCATTTAAACTCCGTTCATCTATCTGCATTTACATCTACTCTGCCATGGTTCCATGTGCTGTTCCACGCAGGCCATCAGTCAAACCAGGGACCCCAATCATATAATGGACAAAAACTATTCACGTGTGCTTTAGAACCGTATAAAGGCAAATTATTAATTTTATTATAACAATTTTTCATATGTTACAGTTTTTCAACCCCTTTCCTCTCCCTTAACTAATTACCCATTCTGATTCTGATGACCAAGGGAAAATGAGATGGGATGCCTCCCGCATCCTATTTATTGGGCTTCATTAGATTTCCTGGAAGGAGCGTTGCTCTGCTGGTGATGCTCGCTGGCTCCTCGTTCTGGCATTCCGCTGTTGGTCACATGTCTCGTTAAGGGTCTGAAGTCATTAGGTCTCCCGCCAGAAAAAGGGATTACTTGGAACCTGCACGGAATATCATAACACACAACACAATATTAGAGCTATGTGTTTTTTACATGAATACAGTTGTGCTCATAAGTTTGCATACCCTGGCAGAAATTGTGAAATTTTGGCATTGATTTTGAAGATATGACTGATCATGCAAAAAACTCTTATTGAAGGATTGTGATAATATGAAGCCATTTATTCTCGCATAGTTGTTAGGCTCCTTTTTAAATCATAATGGTGACAGAAATCACCCAAATGGCCCTGATCAAAAGTTTACATACCCTTGAATGTTTGGCCTAGTTACAGACACGCAAGGTGACACACACAGGTGAAAATGGCAATTAAAGGTGAATTTCCCACACCTGTGGCTTTTTAAATTGTAATTAGTGTCTGTGTATAAATAGCAAGTGAGTTTGTTAGCTCTTACTTGGATGCACTGAGTAGTCTAGATACTGAGCCATGGGGAGCAGAAAAGAACTGTCAAAAGACCTGCATAACAAGGTAATGAGAATTTATAAAGATGGAAAAGGATATAAAAAGATATCCAAAGCTTTGCAAATGCCAGTCAGTACTGTTCAGTCACTTATTAAGAAGTGGAAAATTTGGGGATCTCTTGATACCAAGCCAAAGTCAGGTAGACCAAGAAAGATTTCAGCCAAAACTGCCAGAAGAATTGTTTGGGATATAAAGAAAAACCCTCCGAAGAAATACAGGCTGCTCTGGAAAAAGACCGTGTGGTTGTTTCAAGGAGCACAATATGACGATACTTGAAGAAACATGAGCTGCATGGTCGAGTTGCCAGAATGAAGCCTTTACTGTGTCAATGCCACAAAAAAGCCCAGTTACAATATGCCTGACAATGACACGCCTCACAGCTTCTGGCACACTGTAATTTAGAGTGACGTGACGAGACAAAAATAGAGCTTCATGGTCACAAGCATAAGCGCTATGTTTGGAGAGGGGTCAACAAGGCCTATAGTGAACAGAATACCATCCCCTCTGTGAAGCATGGTGGTGGCTCACTGATGTTTTGGGAGTGTGTGAGCTCTAAAGGCACAGCGAATCTTGTGAAAATTGATGGCAAGATGAATGCAGCATGTTATCAGAAAATACTGGCAGATTTGCAATTTGCATTCTTCTGCACGAAAGCTGCACATGGGACGCTCTTGGACTTTCCAGCACAACAATGACCCTAAGCACAAGGCCAAGTTGACCCTCCAGTGGTTACAGCAGAAAAATGTGAAGGTTCTGGAGTGGCCAACACAATCTCCTGACCTTAATATCATCGAGCCACTCTGGAGAGATCTCAAACGTGTAGTTCATGCAAGAAGACCAAAGACTTTGCATGACCTGGAGGCATTTTGCCAAGACGAATGGGCAGCTATACCACCTGCAAGAATTTGGGGCCTCACAGACAACTATTACAAAAGACTGCACATTGTCATTGATGCTAAAGGGGGCAATACACAGTATTAAGAATTAAGGGATGCAGACTTTTGAACCAGGGTCAGTTCATGTTTTTCTTTGTTGCCATGTTTTGATTTATGATTGTGCCATTCTGTTATGACCTACAGTTGAATGTGAATCCCATAGGAAATAAGATGTTTTGCCTGCTCACTCATGTTTTCTTTACAAATGGTACATATATTACCATTCTCCAAGGGTATGCACACTTGAGCACAACTGTATATTATAAATATAATGAATGCTTTTTGTTCCTTTCCTTTTTTATGTCAGAGTCTGATGGAGGTGAACTACTTGGGCAGTGTATATCCAACTCGGGCTGTAATTACTACTATGAAAGAACGGAGGATGGGACGCATCTTGTTTGTCTCATCCCAGGCCGGCCAGATCGGCCTGTTTGGCTACACAGCCTACTCCCCCTCCAAGTTTGCGCTGCGCGGCCTGGCTGAGGCCCTGCAGATGGAGGTGAGTAGCTGAGTTTCTCTGGAATATCAAACGCTCTTTAAGCCTCTGTCTGATTGAATGTACTCTTTCCTCTACCCGTCCCTGCAGATGAAGCCATATAATATCTATGTGACAGTGGCCTACCCCCCCGACACCGACACTCCAGGACTGGCAGAGGAGAATCGGACAAAGGTGAGACTCCTCAAGAACAAAGTGACGACTCCTGATTGTTTTATATTTGAATCAGACGCCTCACGTTATCCATTCCCTCTTCATCCTTTCATAGCCTTTAGAGACCAGGTTGATCTCTGAGACGTCTGGAGTGACTCAGCCAGAGCAGGTGGCTAAGATCTTGGTCAAGGATGCTGTGGTAAGATACTGCATTCTTGACAACTGTCATTATCAAATTCTGTCCGGCCTTTATCAGTGTCCAGTCAGTAAGGATGATGTCTTTGTGCCTCCTACAGCAAGGTAACTTCAACAGCTCAGTGGGGCCGGATGGCTACATGCTGTCAGCTCTCACCTGTGGAATGTCTCCGGTCACCTCCATCACAGAGGGCCTCCAGCAGGTAACTATTCACAGCACGTAAACACCACTGTCTCACAGCAACACACCCCAAACCTGACTCAAACATGCCTGAACTAATTAGGAACTTCTTTTAACTAATTAGGAACTTCTATTATTTCAAAGATTTTAACATAATAATAGACTCTCCCGAAATTTGGACTCTTTTAAAGATGTAGTCTGTGATTTTTGGCCACTGGTTGTATAGGTTGTGCTGTCGAGCCAAGAAGGGACCCCAAAATTGTGTGCTATGTTATGTGTTCTGATTTGTGCCCATTTATCCAAACCACTGGTATGATTGTGTTTCTACTTATAGCTTATGCACATGTAAATAACATATTATGCACATGTAAACAACATATTACACATGAAGTCCAAAATGGGAAGTTTAAAAACATACTTTATTGATCTCAAAAGTCCCAGAGTGCGTCTTTTACTTGTTCTGTATACTGTAGTTAATAGGGCTTATGTTAATGTGACCTGGTTTTGATTTGGTTTTAATTCTGTACAGATTGTCACCATGGGGTTGTTCCGGACCATTGCCCTGTTCTATCTAGGGAGTTTTGACAGCATTGTGCGTCGCTGTATGATCCAGAGGGAGCAGGCCAAAGCCGCGGACAAGAGGGAGTAACGCGCCCTCCATCCAAACCTCCTCTCTAGTCATAGCCACTGGGGAACCCCCCCCTTCTCTATTTCATTCCTGTTAAGTGCACAACCCTGGATTATTTAATTGACCAGGGTATCTCATGCACCAATAATATCTAAGTAAAAAAGATGGCGGGTGTTCTTTTCACTTGACCTGTAATGTAGAACTACTATACCTGGCAGCCATTTTGTTTGTAAACTATTTACATAATTCCAGTGGAATTATTGATTACGCAAGTGCTCCATGAAATGTTCGACTAACTACACCTGCTTTACTGAAGGGTCTTTGAGGGCACACTAAACATCCCTACTGACTTGATGTAAAGGTAGGCCATGTCAACAAACTGACATTTTCGCATGCCTTTAGTGAAGAACAAATTAGGGATTGCCAGTCTGACTGGTTATGTCAGCATGTTGACCTTCAGTCCTTTTCCTTACGTCAGAGGGAACTAGAACGCTGACTAACGCCGCGTCATTCAGACCATTTTGAGTCAGCTATCCTGGCCATGACAAACTACCATTATTTCCCCAAAAGGGTTTTAACCTTCCTTCAAAACAGTTTTTTGTTGCTAATATCTTTGCAGGCAAAGCTGCCTTTATTATTACTGTCTCACCCTTCCAGGTGTTTAACTGTGTATGTGACTGGGTTTTTGGCCCATTCTGTGGATGCACTCACAGAGCTGAGTGATTTAACGTCACAGTGTTGAGAGAGCATGAGCAGGTGGGCAGTGTGAAACGTAATCGCTTCCCGGAAGTGACTACAGAAGCATTTTCAGTTAGAGATTGTGTATGCGAGTGAGTGAAAGCGTGTCGGAAGCAGACGGGAGAGATTACAATGCAGCGTTGTATTGCAATGTGTTTGAATGACTGTACCCTGACCACGCCTATTCCAGGGAGACAGAGAAGCCATTGGACACCGGTGGTGTCTGGGGGACGTAAACCCTCCTTCGTCATGTATTCATCTTAATTGCCTGTCACTGTCACGTTCTTTGTTTGTTACTGGAACTTGACGCAGCATGTAAAACATAAGCATGGTGCTGGTGCCAGACAATAGATTCACTACAGCTGATGCCGGGGGGGGCTCGCAGGTTCGAGCAAATTTCCTTTAGGCCAACAGAGGGCGTCAGAGCTCTCTTTCATAGAGGACAAGCGAGTAAGAGGGACTGGCGCACTCAGTCTGCAGAGCTTCATACCGGAGCTCTTGTATTTTATTGCCTGTTTTGACATGGTCTTTGACACTGTGGCTGTTATCCCCTACTTCCCACTGTGTTTTTAGTTCTGTCCTGAAGTCCTCCTAACTTATAGCATTCAAAACGTTCCATAATGAATTTTACCTTCTTGGCCTTCACAGCATTTTGCATGATGGGGGCGAGAAAAACATGCCAATATTCACCAATATTGAAAACGTATTAAGACCATTTCTATAAATGCATTTACAACCTTTTGAGATTGTGTTTGATGTTAAGGCTTTGTTCTATTCTAGATGTACTGTACTGTTGGTTGTGCAATCAAGCACTACAATTGTGGGGACCCATTTCAAGCCTTAAGAGAGAACTGCAGATGACACTAATCCTAAAACAATAGAAATTATCGGCACAAAATAATCTGTCTTAAACAGCTTGTTGTATACTAGTTCATTTGATTCTGTTTTTTTTTTTCTGTAAAAAAGACCAACTATGTTGCCAAACCGCTCAGTTTTTTTGTCACTTTTTGTCAATTGAGTTTTTGTACAAAATGGCCTTACTCAAGCCCAAAATATGAAATTGAGAATGGATGAGTCAACTTTGATGAGGTTCTCATTTGATATTGGTTCAAGGCACCATTTCACTGTCCAGTTCTTTGTAGTTTCTCCCATACTTGGCATATTTTTTAATCCAAGTTCATTTTTAGCATTCACTGTCATCTAGAGGTAGCAAGACCTCTAGATGACAGTGAATGTCTATACTTCTTTCATTTAGAAGTTTATAGACATTTGTTATAATATGTAGCCAATGGAAAAAGCATTTTTGTTTTAACAAATTTAAGCTATGCAAATGAATGTTCACAATGTTAAAACAGTACAATCAAGTTCTTTCATTCCCACTCTAGTTTTCCTATTTGCTGAAGTCGTCCAGAGACGCACATCATACAAAAGATGATGTAGTTTATAAGTACAGTACTACAAAATGTTATAATGACACATTTGGCTTCTTTTCCCATCTTACTGGTTGTTTAGTTATGTTTTTGCCAAACGTGTATGACTTTCACCGTGTGTGCCATTGAAAAGAAAAATGTATGGAGTGGAACAATGTTGCTTTGTCTTATTTTCTTACATGATAAAACAATAAATAACTTTGGAACATGTCATTTTCGCTACTTAATGCCCTTTCTTGTTTGTTTCTGTTTGTTACGCCCAGGGGCGTTACAGTACTATATTATGTAATGTGCTGATATGTTATTGCAATTTTTAAGATTCTATACATTTTGCAATTTGCTCAGGGACAGCATGACCGATCTTTCACTTTGCTAACACAGGGATTTGATTTAATGATATTCTTTCTGGTCAGATGCTCTAACCACTAGGGCTACTTGCTTCCCAGTTTCACAGTAGAGGTTGAAATAACACTGAAATTGTGGAAATTATGACAATGCCTTTTTTTAATGTAAGAGTGGTTTGAAGTAAGATAAAATAGGTTAAAATTATATGAGTGGAACTTCTGGCCTTCTTTGATGTCACAAAGTTGATCAGACTGAAATAAACCCAGTGTTCGTCTGGGTGAGGGGTGAATTAGCTAGACCATCTTATTGTTGGATCAGGGCTGTACAAATCTAAAAATCTTCACGGCTCCATGCTTTTGCTATCAAACTTATTAAACCTATTTGGAATGCTGCAGCCCACCTGGTCTTCAACCTCCCTAAATTCTCCCACATAACCTAGCTCCATCACATACTCCACTGGCTTCCAGTTTAAGCTTGCATCCACTAGGGCGGTGGTTGCCAACTTTTTTCAGTCACTACACCACCAACTGAATTTTGTTCAGATCGTAATAACCCTGAAGTACCCCCCCACCCATGTGCATTTTACCAGCATGCCTAAGTTTTAATGAGTTCTCTCAAGTACCTCATTTTGATTGGCCAAATAACCCTAGGGGTCCTGGTACCACTGGTTGGGAACCACTGCACTGGAAGACCTGGGTGCTCACTTACCAAGCAGATTTAGGCCAACATGGTTACACATGGTTAGCCCTATCAGTGAGGTAGGCTCCAGCTTGTCTTTGTTATGCACTGCTCGTGTGTTGATAGAATAGTTTATTTTAATAAACGGTGAGATTATCATGCTTATCACATGTCCATGGCTTAACACAAGTTCATTGACCCACACAATTCCACAGATATACTTGGAACTATTAACTTGTGATAAAAACCTTCTTTTGAGAAGTGGTCAAGTTAATCACCTGTTGGTATTTAGCTACCATTACGAAATTAATACGAACTGAAGGAGACATTAGTCATTGCTGAAAATTTGAATCTCTGAAACACAGAAGTAAAGGATAACAATGCAATACTAGCTAAAATTGTACTTGAAACCAATGCTGTCATTTAGTCACTGAAGAAAAGTATATATATTTAGAAACGTAAAAATAAAACAACTCTACATCAGAAAATAACTTTGGATCAAATTCCCCTGGGGGATCATAGCATACCCCTGGTTAACTTTTAACAACAACAGGTGCTTGGAACCTAGATAGGTCTGGAATTTTCAACATTTGTAGATAATCCTCTGGACAGTGGAGTGATTGACATCAAATTCCTTGGAAATAGTTTTGGACCCCATCCAGACTCATGGGCATCACCAACAATCTTTCTTCTGACGGCCGCAAAAAGTTTGTTTGATCTTGGCATACTACTACACACCTGTGGTTCAGATGAAACCACACCATGTCTCTGATATTTATGTAAGACTGGACCCTAGGAGTTTTGCTGGATGGGATGATAAAGGTAGAGCGTAATAACCTTTAGAAAATAACATTTTTGTTAACTTGCATAAATAATTGCAGAGAGTAATTTGTCAGTGCTATTGATTTAAGGTAACTATCTGTAAATGGTGTTGAAATGAGGACCAAATATTCAAATATCAAAATATTTAGAAAATTTTTATGAGGGTGTAATTCATTTGTGCATTTTAAAAGTGCCAACTATAAATTCCCAATCAACTGGCACTAGAACAATATTGCTATATTGACAAAACAATATTTCCACAATATATTGTTAAGATTTTTATCCCAAAATACAGCTATCATTTTCCCTCCCACCACTATAGACCACATTACCCTTTAAAACAGTAAATCTATGGCCCCATTTCCACTTCTTTTTAAGAACTTCTGGCGATTCCAGATCAGAATCCTACTGGTTCGCTAGGTTTCGTGCTTAGCTGATTAACTGATGTTGAGCTGGACCTTTTTGATACATTTCGTGCCCAATGCTCCGCCACACGATCATCTCTCAAACGAACAATGTCTGAAGGGGCAAAGGAAACCCCTCAAATATTTTCTGATTGCTAACATTAAGTTTACTCAATTTATGTTCTATTCAAGAAAAAAAGTGTAGGGAGTCATTGTGCACTCTAAAATGTAGACTAGACCTGCCTCCTGTGCATAATGGCGCAAAGTAATTTTGTCTATCCCACGTGATGATGACATGCAGGCCAAAAAGCTCAAGCAAATGTTATAACTTTAGAAATGTAGGGAAAAGTCAAATCATGCATGAAACATTTACAGACATTGAGATGACTTCCTGTTAGTAGCACATTTCCCTTCACTGCATTTTGTTTTACCTGAAATGGTTTGAATGAGAACACCCCCTTTTGAATGACTTTTTTCCACTGTCAAATTAGGTAAGGCCATGGATCCCCTCACAATTTTGGGGCGAACCCCCCTAAGTTAGGAACCCCTGAAATAGAGTAATTCAGGTGTGATGTAGGCTACTGTAGGTGGGTTTGGACAGGTGATGTTGACAGACTATTGTAGGCACTGTTGGTGAGTGTGGT
Organism: Esox masquinongy; assembly: GCA_016801175.1. Classification (NCBI taxonomy): domain Eukaryota; kingdom Metazoa; phylum Chordata; class Actinopteri; order Esociformes; family Esocidae; genus Esox; species Esox masquinongy. The sequence continues at coordinate 72,217 of JACXGI010001094.1, forward strand.
CAGGTGATGGTAACAGACTATTGTAGGTACTGTGGGTGAGTGTGGTCAGGTGATGGTAACAGACTATTGTAGGTACTGTGGGTGAGTGTGGTCAGGTGATGGTAACAGACTATTTTAGGTACTGTGGGTGAGTGTGGTCAGGTGATGGTAACAGACTATTGTAGGTACTGTGGGTGAGTGTGGTCAGGTGATGGTAACAGACTATTATAGGTACTGTGGGTGAGTGTGGTCAGGTGATGGTAACAGACTATTGTAGGTACTGTGGGTGAGTGTGAGGATTTGCGTTGTGGACTCTCATCTCTCATGAGGAGAACATAATTGCCTGGTCAGCCAGTTGATACAGTATACAGTTAGGTCTGGAAATATTTGGACACTGACACAATTATCATAATTTTGGTTCTGCACGCCACCACAATGGATTTGAAATGAAACAACTGAGATGCCGTTGAAGTGCAGACTTTCAGCTTTAATTCAAGGGGTTGAACAAAAATATCGTATGAAACGTTTAGGAATTGCAACTATTTTCATACACAGTCCCCTTAATTCAGGGGCTCAAATGTAATTGGACAAATTCACACAATCATAAATAAAATGTTCATTTTTAATACTTTGTCGAGGATCTTTTGCAGGCAATGACTGCTTGAAGTCTGGAACGCAATGTTATCACCAAAAGTTGGGATTCCTCCTTTGTGATGCTTTGCCAGGCCTTTACTGCAGCTGTCTTCAGTTGTTGTTTGTTTGTGGGTCTTTCTGCCTTAACTTTGGTCTTCAGCAAGTGAAATGCATGCTTGATCAGGTTGAGATTAGGTGATTGACTTGGCCACTGCAGAATATTCCACTTCTTTGACTTAAACAACTCCTGGGTTGCTTTTGCAGCATGTTTTGGATCATTGTCCATCAGTAAATTGAAGCACTGTCCAATCAACTTTGCTGAATTTAGCTGAATCTGAGCAGACAATATATCCCTATACACTTCAGAATTCATCCGGCTGCTTCTGTCTTCAGTCACATCATCAATAAACACTAGTGACCCAGTGCCATTGGAAGCCATGCATGGCCATGCCATCACACTGCCTCCACCACGTTTTACAGATGAAGAGGTATGCTTCGGATCATGAGCCGTTCCAAGCCTTCTCCATACTTTTTTCTTCCCATCATTCTGGTACAGGTTGATCTTAGTTTCATCTGTCCAAAGAATGCTGTTCCAGAACTGGACTGGCTTTTTTAGATGTTTATTGGCAGTCTAATCTGGTCTTTCTATTCTTGAGGCTTGTGAATGGTTTCCACCTTGTGGTGAACCCTCTGTATTTGCTCTTGTGAAGTCTTCTCTTTATGCTAGACTTGGATAATGATATGCCTGCCTCCTGGAGAGTGTTCTTCACTTCTTCACTGGATGTTGTGAAGGGGTTTTTCTTTACCATGGAAAGGATCCTATGATCATCCACCACTATTGTCTTTCAGGCCTTTTTGTGTTGCATAGCTTACCAGTGTGTTCTTTTGTTTCTCAGAATGTACAAAACTTATTGATTTGGATGGATGGATGTTCATAACGGTGCTGGCTGGGTGAAGTCCCCAATCCACAGGACTTCGAGAGCAAGCTTGAATTTTTAAATTCTTCAAATGAACCAAGGTTCACCAATTTCTAAATCTTTATTCATACTGATATACACAGGGCCGGCGTCAGGCATAAGCGACATAAGCGGTCACTTTGGGCCCCCAACCGCTAGGGAGCCCCCAACCGATAAGGGGGCCCAAAAGAAAATGTTGCTTAGGGCCCACAAAAGGCTAGAGCAGGCACTGGATACCAAGTCCATAATACTTTAAAAGGATATTTACCATGATATTTTGGGCCATACACAAGGACGTATGAGCAGCGGTGGATATGTCCACCTTATGTTAGAAGCAGGTAAATGAGTCCCCACAAAATAATAAGGCCACTTAAAAATACATAAAGTATGCCCCCCGATGTCAAACACAGTTCTATGCCCCTGGCCACAGTAGAGTTTGAAATAACATTGAAATTGTGGAAAATGTTGTTATATACACAGTTAGATGTATTAACAAAATGCAAAATGCTGTTCACTACATATACATGTTCAACTACAAAATGTTTTGCACTCAAATATTTTTATAATGATAATATTACATTATGTGTTACCGGTGATTGACTTGGGCCGGAACGGCGTTCCGGTACCTCTAATTATAGGCAAACAGCGTTCCGGTTTCTTTTTTAGACAAAAGAGCCGTCTAGGATTGTCTACTTTAACGGAACAAGCCTTATTAACGTATACATTTTGATGAACATAGTCTAATGTGCGATTTGTCAGTTCCTGTACTTATTTTATCCCAAGTCAAACGCTGTGTTACATAACATTTTAAAATGATTTAACATCTAACCAAAGAGCGCATAGGTTTCTTGGAGAGTCTCCAAACGCGCAGGAAAACTTAGATTCTCGGGTGACGTAAAACCAACCACTACGTAGCAGAGACACGGGCTGCAATTGTGGGAGTTCTCACTGCAGACCCTCAAAAAGACGAGTCTCTCCGTCCGCGTACAATGGCGCTTTAATAGTTGTCGGTATTATATCCTCTAAATGCGATGTTAACCTTTATTTTTGTATTTTCGGTCATGTGTGTAGTATACATTGTGTTGATGTCAATAATATTTTAATCTCTTCCGTATTTCTGGCTGTCTGTATTGTTGAGTCTACAGAGGGGAACTGTCGCCACTTTTTGGCTAGGCATCGAAGAGATTTCAATTTGAGAGCAAAATTGGGAACATTTGGATAGCCTATTCTAACGTGGACATACTTTGCCTTTTTCACGGTTTCAGACTAGTTGGGGGAAGTGTATTGTTGTTTTTTTACAATCCACGCACGCACATCGTTTCCCTTCCAGAATTCTTTCTGGACCTTTCGAGTAGCCTGTCCTAAAAACTTCACCAAGGCATTTTTTCAGACACTTTTCGTTTGATCTGATGTATTGGACTAGCGCTTATATTCAAGGATGATGTATTATTCTTAAAAACGAGAATTTAGGTGGGAGGCCATTAGGCTACCAGTGCCAACCATAATGGCAGACGACGATAACCGCTTTATAGTGGAAAAGTACATTTGTCACAAACTCTTAAAACGGGGATATGCATGGGATTTCGAAGATGCAGAGGAGGAAGATGCTGCTAATAATGGGTCGATGATTTCTCCTCCGCCGGGTTTGGTACGGCGGATTCACGGGGCCAGTAAAGCCGGACAGGGCAGCGTTCCCCATATTTCCAAATGGCTTTCCCAACCAGACCCGCATGCAGCTATTCACAGGGTGTTGCGTGAGGCCGGGGACGAACTCGAAAGACTGTACCAGCCCGACTTTTTGGAGATGTCACACCAGCTGTATCTGACGTCCTCTATGGCCGAGAGGAGATTCAGAGAGGTTATAGACGAGCTGTTCAGAGACGGAGTTAACTGGGGACGTATTATCGCCTTCTTCGAGTTCGGGGGCACAATATGCGTGGAATGCGTGAACAAGGAAATGACTTCGCAGGTGGACCACATTGCTGGGTGGATGACAGAGTATCTAAATGGACCCCTGCACAGCTGGATTCAAGAAAACGGGGGATGGGTAGGTGTATTCTCTACTTCGAATCCACATTTCCGATATCACGTTGATTTATGCGTAGGCTACTGATGCAGTGGGAACGGATATCAACGAAAGTGTTCCTGATTTGATGTTTAGAGTGTTTGTCTTGCATGTCTGACCAATGACGTTCGCAGTCCCTGTCACACCTCTCCACGCTCTAAAGCCCGCCTCCACTCTGTTCGCGGGTTTTGCGTTCCCCCTGCTCAGACTTTGCGTGCCACGTCATGGATTTTGTCATCGACCGTTTTGCTATAGCATTATGTGTTTAGTTTATACTTAAAATACCGATTCAGGTGTTTTAAGATCTGTCAGGCATGAGTACAGAAGAGCGCTCCCTAAATCAGAGACAGCTGCCTTGCAGTTGCAGGAAGAGATGCAGCGAAACGATTTGTGCGGGAAGGAGGGTAATTCAGATCGTAACAAGTTTTGATTAACAATAACGTTAGATGATACATTAAATCAAAATTCTTATTCCCGAGCTGTTCTTAATCCAGCTGTAGTTTGGACAAGTTATAGCCACTGCTGTTGTTTAATGTTCGAGCACAGATGTCTGTGGCACTATTCAGAGAACAGTCTGTACTGTATACGTCCTAGTACGGGATTATCATATCTGTCTAGCTACATCTATGGCAGGACTGTCCAGGACAGAAGCATGCCAGGGGACAGGATACTAGCGGTCAGTTGAGACTGAAAAATGAAAAGAGGTGACCACTTTCAGGAATCTGCATGACTCATAAAATTCCTCTGAGAAAATTATTAAGTTGGGAGACCCATACTGAGCATTTCATTTTGTTTTTCCTTCTAAGTAATTTAGTATATGCTCTTATTCAAATGCATACATTTTCATACTGGCCCCTCATGGAGTCAAACCCACAACACTGGTATTGTAAGCACCATGCTCTACCAGCTAAACATCATGGGATCTTAACCTGCTGCGCACACACACACACACACACACACACACACACACACAAATTTATTTGACCTTTATTTGAACAAGAGAAGACACATATTATTTGAATACTTGGTTTGGATCCATAGTACCATAAAATATTGTAGAGGATGAAGATAACACAAAAGTGCTTTTCCAATAGAAATCCACAAACACGCTTGTAGGCGATATCACAGTGACTTTAAATGACTAACTATCTGCAGGAACATATCATTGGGTCTAACAGTGCTGTTACGCCAAAATTCAAACTGCCCAGATTGTCAAATCAAATGTGCTCAAAAACATGTCAGTTTACCACTTTCACAGAGTGGTATTCAGTTTCAGTTACCACATTGGTCCAATCTAGGTTTTGCTTTCTGACTTTGAGGGAAAAAATACTTTTTTTCAGTTCTCCCATTGACTTGTGAAACACCAAACCCTGGACTACCCAGTCTGCTTTCTGAAGTCTTGCAATGTTGCGCCTCTGAGTTTGAAACCTCTGCATTGCATACACAAAAAAGTGTATGCACACACATGCAGGCATGGACTCCCATGCACACACACACCCACACACAAACACACACACACACACACACGCGCACACACACACACGCGCGCACACACACACACACACACATTCTAAAACATGTCTCACAACATCCCCTTCTGTTGTTCTTTTATTACTGTAATTTCCAATCAAAAGATAAATAGCGTAAGCCACTCTTTTCTGCAGCCCTCTTGCCAAACTGCCCAAAAGGATTCCCTAATTGACAGAAGTGCTCTTAATGAGAACATAACACACGCTTGCACTGTTTCAGCTATGGAGCCAGAAGCAAAGGGGTGGAGGGGGTAGGTGTGTGAGGGTGGAGGCTAATCAATGATTTATGTGGAGCATTTCATCTCTAAAGGAAGGAACGTTTAACATTCCTCTTGAGTCTCCTCTGCCCTGAAGGTGGCAGTTTGTGCCACATATCAAAGGGAAGCACAGAGAGGGGAGAGGGCCCTCCAGGAGTATAGATCAATAGCCTGGAGCCAGCTTGTATGTTTAACATGTAACATGCAACCTCCAGTACATTTCGGTTCAGTCGGAGCCCTTTTGTCTGGTTTGAGACCTGAGTCTGGTTGGATCTGGCTGTGTCTGCTGCGCTAGTCTGTGTGAGAGGTCTCTGGAGCCTGTAAACCCGACTACACATTTCACTCCTGTTGTATGTAGGTCAGTGTACACAGCAGTATTCTAAGGCTAAGGCGACAGGGTTTCATGTGCCATATCCATTGGAACCGAAGGGCACGGGATCTTTTAATCCAACGGATAATTCCGGATTACGGGACAGTATATGTATCCAATTTTCTAGGTCATTTTGCCATGGCCTTGTTGTAAGTGCTCAAATTGTAAATCCCCCTAAAAAGGTATTTTACATTTTGTCTGAGGCTATGGAGAAGTGAGCTTCATATCATCTCACTCACATGAATGCAAATGGAATGAATATACATATAGGGTGTACGCAATATGAATACAAATGGATCAGCCATTGTAACTATTCATGCGGAATAAAGAGTGCTGCAGAGATCCTGGTGACACTTGAACAATGCACACAGAAACTGACATTGGAATAACAGTTTTTGTTTTCTTTTCTGGTTGGGAACGTTCAATGCCTTGTTTGTTTCTGCTCATTGATAATCCCAAAACTTGCACCACTGGTACATAATCTGTGTCACAAAAGTGTCCAATATAAGTATATATTTAAAACAGTGTTTGTTATTTATTCTAGGTCAAAGGTCATTTTAAGAATGTTTTTGATGGGAACTGTAAGGTCATCTGCAGCAACCAGCTAACATACTGTTGATGTTTTCCACTACTATAAAAACAACGAAGTGGGAAACAAATTAACCTAATGGTGACATTTAGACGCATGAGCGTGGGGTGGAAAACCACTACATCAGTCACCCGCATGCTTCCTGTTATTTTTGGACATAGTCTCAGTATCGCTGGTCATTGTTGTGTCTGGAAATTATGGAATCACTGGTGCACGAGCAGAATATATACTTTCCCCCAAACAAAAACGATTTGTGTCTACGAAAATAACATGGTCTCAATTGTTTGTAATCCTCCTGGGTTGGGATGGCCCCATTCTGTTGACCGCTTCTATCCTACACAGCTCCTCCAGACTCAACCTGGTCCCTGGATAGCTCTGACGCCTGTCCTGTAATTGTGCCTTCTTTTCACCTGGATAAATTCACCCCTTCCTGTCTTATGTGGCGAGAGTAATTGCAGCTGGTTTAAGGGGGCTTTGTTTTGATTGGATAATAAGGTCTCTAAGCGAGACAGACAGACAGTGCCACACAGACATGGTGTTTGGTCCCAGTGTCCACCCACAGTTTTATATGTGTGACGTTTTAGGAAATAACAAGCGATTGGAAAGTGGCAGCCTGGCAGGCAGACAGACTCCCAACTTTCTTGTGAAATTACACATGGGTCCTGAGGGATTAGTCTGTCTGAGGGTGTGGGGGACATGAGTTGGGCCGAGATGCACCGTGCTAAAACGCCACACATCCTTCCCAGATTGTCCCGTCAAATGTACGTGATTGCAAAAGCATGTGTCTTAACCTTAACATGATTGTTTCCACCGGAGAGGTTCAGAGTCTATTTAAAGACAATGAAATGCTGTGTGACTTCTCACCACATTGGGGGGGGGGGGGTGTAGAGTGATGAGAGCACCTGGATGACCCATCTGGTGCTACACAGCCAGATGATTGGTGTGTGGGCAGGAACAGAGGTCCTTTTGGCCAGTCATTACGCCAATAGACAGGCTAGTCATTGGCTGGGGAACAGGTGGGCCTTTCTGACAGCAGGTGTTTGTCGTAATAACGGAGGACAAATGTGATTGGGTCAGTCCTGAAGAGGGTACTTCCAAAATCCCAATACAGGGGGGTGGGAACGGGGGATGTGTTGCTAGGGTACTGTGTTGCTGTGGGCATCTGGTCTGCTTTACCCACTACTCCGTACGGGCTGAGGGGAACTGGGACAGTGGGGAAGTCATTAATCTCCATCAGGTTGACATGTCTGCACAGCATGAAAGGGACTGGAAGAACCTGGTTCTCCTGCGCCTGGCTGACAATGGAGTCCCAAATCGCACCATTTTCATGAGCCCTGGTGAGAAGAAGCGCACTATTTAGGGACTAAATAGTCATTTGGAACCCATCCTCAGCCACTGCTCCTGAGAAATGGCTTTTGTTTATTGAGTCCATTCTAGCCAACCCAAGCCCCAGAGGACTGCACAGATTGATTTTAGTTTAATATCATGACGGAACGGGAGCGAGCAGCCATTAGCCAGAAATTATCAGTGGGCCTTCAGAAGCCTGATACAGCTATTAAGAGATCCAGATGCTTTCTAACCGGAAATCAAACCCCAAACTACTGTTATCACTTTGACAAGAACGTTGGGGGGGTTGTAGACAATGGGGCTGGGTTTGTGAAAGGGACATTTGAAAAGCATGTGTGAGCTAAGCTGCAATGTTCTCCCCTTCTGCTGTACTCCTCTGCAGAGTGGAGTACGAAAGAGAGGAGATTGAGTTAACCTCTGTCGCTCGCCATCTGTCACTCTGTTTATACACCACAGTAGAGAGAGAGAGATAACCAGAGAGACAGAAGGAGAGAAAGGAGAGAGACAGAAAGAGAGAGACAGCCACTCTAATCTCAGAAACATTTCCTATTGACAGAGCCAGTTCTCTCTCTGGCTTCTCTTCCCTGTATACACTTGAGGATGAGGTCTGGTAAAGTCACTGACCTTTCTGAGTGACTACCATTTGCTGATAGATGGTTTTTTATTGAGGCTCAAAGTGATAGAGGTTGATAAAGATGCTTATATGCATTTTTCTCTTTCATGACCTGGTTTCTGGTTTCTATATGGTTGTGGTATTCAAATCTGCACCTTGAATCCAGTTCCACTCCATTTTTTCATTACACCCCACTAATCAGGGACTTATTTAGAGCCAGGACACCAGGTGGACGACATTAATGATGTGGTAGAACAGAAAACCAGCAGCTCTGGCCCTCGTAGGCTAAGATTTGAATACCCTTGCTATATTGCATTGTGCTGTCTAGCACAACGATCTAGATCATAAAGATTATAAACCATAGACTGTTTTAGGTTGTCTTTATTAAAATTTACGACAGTCATCTGAGCTTCAGATTCACTTCCCTCGTGTGTCCCCTACTCTTTTTACTGTGCATGACATTTACCGTGAAACCATTACCGTTTTTAGGGGAAATGGAAGAGAGCGGTGACGTGAGTGGCTCTATTGGACGTTAACAAGGTGACACTACTTCTTAACTCCTCCTTCGCACAGCGTTTGTATTCTTTTGCTTGTCATGACCAGTACTTGGGAAATCTAGTTTCAGGCGTTTCTTTGAATTCCTGTTACGTTACCGTATGAATAACCGTTCCTACGTTCATATTTAGAGTGAGAGGATATGACCTTTGGTCCTATGACCCCTGAGGCCTCTCCAGACCCCTCCCGTCCTCTCATTATTCCTGTCTCTTCTCAGGAGAGGCCTTGGAATGTCTGCAGCTCAGGAACAAGGACTGTAAATAAATAATGGGGAGATCCTGGGTGTAGCTTTCCTGAGTGACCAGACCAGAACAGCCAAGGGTGTGGACGGCCCGAACGCTGGACACTTTGTTCTGTCGTGGACAATCGCTTGTGGGCAGGCCATGCACAGTTCACGTGATATTGACCACCGGAGCAGTGAACATGTGGGCGTGTTCCTGTTTTTATATGTCTACATTTGTGTTTGTGTTATTGTGGTTTCAAATGTCCACAAGCCCACAATAACTCATAAACAGTTAACCACTATGGTTGCACACATGAGGTGTTGTCCATTTGATCATACATTGCCATATTATGTGTGTGTGTCTGTGTGTGTGCACGCGTGAGATGAGCACACTGTAAGTACAGTATTTAACCCGGTAGTTCCTGTTTATCCTGGCCCGTCTATTGACCTGTTCTTCCATTAGGCTGTGCTGTGCTGCTCCTGGGCATACCATTTCACGTGTCCATGAATAATATACAGCACCATAAACTGACACTAAATGGATATCCGTCAAAGAAACCCCGAAGGGATGTAAATGTGTCACACACACATACACACACACTTATGTACACGCACATAGACACAAACGGACACACACACACGCACACACACACAAACATGGTGACATTCACAAACACTAACACGTATTACCTTGAGGCCTGGCTGGCAGTGTCAGGTGACAGTAGCATATCCTTGAAAAATGCAGGACCATATGAGAGGCCTCTAAATATAGACATGTAGCTATTGGTGTTTCCCTGTGCCCGTAAATTATCTTATTAGTGGATGAATAAAACAGAGCACGGCCTCATGGCCCCACCAGCAATAACCAAATATTATATACTTCAGAAACCATGCACATTTGATGGGAGATAAAAAGATTGTTATATTCAGTCACGCTTGACTGTAGATAATGAGGTCTATGATACGTGCGTTGACTTTGCCACTGGGCAAACCCAGACAAGTCCCATTGGATATCAATGAAGAAGGTTGAACGATTCTGCCTGCAAGCTGTCTACTAGGGATATTTTAGGATCTGTTACAAAGAGGCTGTAAAGGAAATATCCATCTTTGTCATAATATCGAGGTCAACAATGGATATAGCCTACCTCTGTCCGATGTACAATAAATTATATGTGCCTTATCGTACTATACAGGGATCTCTCAAGGAGACGTCCAAAACCTGAACAAACTGTAGCCTTGCAGGCACATGCACACACACACACACACTCAGATAAACACAGACGTGGATGTGTTTGTGTTAATCAATAATCTTTTGTCACAGTAGCCATGCACACAAAGACACACATACACACACACACACACTCTCACACACATACAGAGAGCGAGAAGCGGATGTAGTGGTGTGAATCAATAATGTTGTGTTGTCACAGGGTGACATATGAGCCGTGACGAGCGGGGACCAGATGGCCTCAGGGCGGGTAGCTTAGCTTCCAGTTGGCCATGCTACCGCCACGACAGCCCAGCCACCACTGCTGGGAAAATCCCCCAAGATACCTGTGGACAACACTGGCCAAACAGCATGAGAATTATTGACAATTCCCTGAAACACTGAGAGAACAGCCGTCCAAAATACATTGGGATGATCGGTCAATAGTCTCTTTAGTGTTCTGCAGTTTATTTTGCGCTTTTTTACCCTAACCCCTTTCTTGTAATAGAGGAAACTCAGGCAGAAAATAGATTTTCACTGAAAGTCGAAGTTGAGATCAATCAAAGTCTACTTTTTTTTTATTTCTTAACTGATTGATCTTTAGCTTGATTGATCTGAGGACTTGAGTGATTTAGGTTTTAGGGTCACATGAGGAAGGAAATATTCACCTTCAGATTTCTGAAACATTAGTTGTAGAAGTGGAATTTAAAACATGTCAAGCTGTCTTTGAGAATGTTAAATGATTGCAGCATGAGCCTTTTCTCATATCTTACCAGTGCTTGACTTGGGCCGGAATGGTCCGGAACGGCGTACCGGTACATCTAATTTTGGGCAAACAGTGTTCCGGTTCCTTTTTAAATCAAAAGAGCCCTCTGGGATGTCTGGGATAGTCTATTTTGATGGAACAAGCCTTATTAACGCATACATTTTGATGAAGGTAGTCAAATGTGCGATTTGTCAGTTCCTGCACTTATTTTATCCCAAGTCAAGCGCTGTATATTACTGAGAAAAAAATCAGAGGAGAAAATGTCAATATCTGTATGAGAAAGACCTTGGGTAGATGAGCATTTTAGCACTTTTAAGCTGACACCTTTGGCGTGGTGACGCTAGCAGCTTGTAATTCCTGGTGGGCTGTTCCCCCATGCGCTCCGGTCTGGCAGACACAGAGTCACCTTTGATGTCAAGAAGATGAAAACTAGTTGGGGCAAACGTTCTCAGAGGTTGGTAGGGTACGGCGTGCCACCACCATCAAATTCACTTCCCTCACATTAACTGCTCATACACCGCGCCCCGCTTCACACACCGACCGGGAGACCCTGCCAGCTTGAAGGAGAGAACAGTCCTTTTTCTGGTCCCCCTCTAACTCTTGAGAGACGGCTGTTTCGAGGCATGTTGTCAGTTGCCATGGTATGTGAGGCGTACTGAGTTACATTGCGGTGACGGAGCACCACGACTGTATGCTACACCGTTCAGGGCTGTAGATCAGAGTGAGAAAGTTCACCTTGTTTTGACTGGATCCAGTTGCTCCATGAAATGCTTCTGTTTGCTTGTTAACAGCGAACAAAAAGACTACAAGTAGCCCATAGAGACGTCTAGTCCACGTTCATGTCCACGACCAGTGCTAGTTCATTAAGTCAGCCTTATGTAAGGGCTTTATTTAGCTTCTGAGCTATTTTATGACATTTGGTGGTGAGAAGCAGGGTCACGATGGAAAAACACAATGTGTTCTGAAGAATAACCCAATATGGCTTCTCTTTCACATAGGCTTGACTGCCCGGATGCCTGCCGTTAGGGCATGAGAACACTCAGAACGCAAAAAAATGCATATTTAGTTGACTTGACACTGGAAAACGCATCATCAGTTGGCAACTCCTTTGGCTTGTTCTGTCATCCCTCTATCATCCCTCTATCACCCCCTATCGTCCCTCTATCCATAATACATTCATAAAATGGCTTCATGGGCCCTGGTTGAAAGTGGTTCACCAAATATGGAATAAGGTTCCATGTGGGACCTTGTAGCGTACGTCTACCGTCGACCAGGTTGCGGTTCAGCCATGCAGAAAGCAGAACATTTGACCTTCCTTCTCTGTCCTTTAATTGAGCTCCATGTTAATGGCTGCAGAATATTCTGCACACGTCCCTCTATCACAAAGAGGCTGTGTGGGTTAGAAAGTGCCACTGGATGAAAAAACGCAGACCGCAGCAGTAGAGATTAGAATGGCTTTGATCAGGAAAGGATATTCACAGGCTGGTAGGAGGGAGGGGCTCTGAGGTTGAGGAGGCAGGTTGGATGGGAGGTATGAGGGTGCTTGGGAAATGGGGGAAATGGGGGGGGACCTCTTCAACAGACTTAATAAAGCCCAGAGTACAAGACCACAGGGCTAAAAAGGAGTTCCAACTCCACCACATCAGACCAGGGAACGTGGCCAAGGGAACGGGAGACCGCCAAGCATCCAGCCACACGCTGCATGGCCAGAAAGAGACAACGTGCGCTGTGCCAGGGTAATTGGGTGGCAAGGCTAGTGAGGGATGGTTGGCGTTAATACGATGGTAAAGGGATACAATGGTTACGGTATAGAGTAAATGGTGTCAGAAACTGGTTAAACGATGCCACGTAATGTAGCCAAACAGCGTGTTCCTCAGTGCCAATGTCACCTGTTTACCCTTTAGCTTCTTCTGCTGATAACAAACTGGCAAACAGACATTTAAAAGCATTCACATCACCACATACAATCAGAAAAGCAATTTCCAAAGCTGTCTCATGCCAATTTCGGTCAAGCAACTGGTCGGTCTAAGAAAAACAAATCTTTTAATTGAGATGTTTTTAGATTTAGCACTTGGACGTCATCATGTACATGTTTATTTGAGCCTTTAAATAGACAGATAATAGACAGGTTGTCGCTGAGCCATTTCCCCTTGGATCCTTATTGTGTAGGTTTAGGGAGCTGAGAAAATGCTTCAAAGTCTATTGTGAAAGTCAAACCACCCTGTTTACTGCTGTTTCACACAGCCTTATAATGTCACCATTAAACATTTATTGTCATTCCTCAGATTCCATTCATTGTCATTTATCAGATTCCATTTATTTTCATTCTTCAGATTCCATTTAGTTTCAGTCCTCAGTTTCCATTCATTGTCATTCCTGTTTCAATTTTGACTGTAAGCAATTACACCGTGAAAGTCACAGTACTTGATGTAGTTCAAGGAGAGGTTGTTCAACAAAGGCCATTCAGAATGTCTCCATAAGGTAGGACTTTCCAGATGGGCTAAATGAATACAGTAAAAGTCAAATATGTAACTGCAGTCTGTCTGTTCTTAACTGCTTGTTATTCTTGACACATCAGACAATCAAGGAGTGTTTCCCTGTCTTAAACAAGGGTGTATTATTTTTTATTGTGTAATTCTGTTGTGGTGAGCTAAGCTATGTTCTTTAGGGGCAGTGAGCTAGCTGGCTCATCTGAGGGAGGAAAGCAGTAAGGCTTGATTGAGGTTGAATAGCTCTCATATCATCCCCCTCAGCTCAGACACAGTGGAGTTGTTTGTCTCCTCACATCAATGCATTCCCATCATTCCTTTCCCATGGCCTGGGATGATAATCAGCTGGTTGCTGAAGACAGAGTTAGGGGGGAGAGAGAGAAAGGTTGTTGAACTTTTCCCTTGTTTTCAATGTGGAAAAGGGAAAGGCTGTAGGTCTTTCTTTTAAGCAGGGCAACATATAATTACTTGTCTTCGGACATCAGTCGCTCTTATTTCCAAAGTGTTCTGGTCAATAGTAGATGAAAGAGTGTTGTTTGGATCAATCTGAAGGGCATAGCACTAGGTGGTTAAAACAGTCTAAAGATTGTTTTGTCTGAAACACATTCTTACCCCTGATTCCCCTCTTTAACTATGACTTCATGTTCCGAGAAGGAGAGACAGCTTTGTCATGCATTCCAGAAGACTAGTCTGTGGTAAATCGTTGACTTCTATGGGCAGTCTTCGTCTTTTCCCAACTCCCTTATAGGGCACTGCTGATCACAAACCAAACTGTAATTGGAGAGGGAGTAGAGTGTCTCAGCTCACTGCTTCAAAGCAGTTCCAGAACGTAATTTTTGAAGATTATTGTTTTACCTGATAATAACTAGTCATCTGAGATCCTGCAGCTCCCTGAACATTGTCCCTGACTCCTGCATATGACTTGAAATCATGGCCTCGTGCTCCAATAACATCAGGAGAACTGCTACCTTGTTGCCAAAACTGATGAGATCACTGCAGACTCAGTCAGCATCACAAGATGCCCCTGTCATGAAGGGAGACTCCATGAAAAAGCTTTGATATCCTAGCTAATACTTTCTCCTCCAGTGGCTTAGATAAGTGTCTCCAGAGTAATGTGGGGTGCTCACCAAAACTCATACACTGAGTAGTTCACTTGTGAAAATATTTATTTAATTTACTAATGCATATTATGGTAAACATACACTATGCATATTTTTGATGTAATAAAAAAAGAGTAGTTGTTCGTATTAGATCGCATGATCAGTTTTTTAAATTGAACTGTCTGTACAGTTGTGCTCATAAGTTTGCATACCCTAGCAGAAATTGTGGAATTTGGGCATTGATTTTTAAAATATGACTGATCATGCAAAAAAACAGTATTTTATTTAAGGATAGTGATCATATGAAGCCATTTATTATCACATAGTTGTTTGGCTCCTTTTTAAATCATAATGATAACAGAAATCACCCAAAATGGCCCTGATCAAAAGTTTACATACTCTTGAATGTTTGGCCTTGTTACAGACACACACAGGTGAAAATGGCAATTAAAGGTGAATTTCCCACACCTGTGGCTTTTTAAATTGGAATTAGTGTATGTGTATAAATAGTCAATGAGTTTGTTAGCTCTCACGAGGATGCACTGAGCAGGCTAGATATTGAGCCATGGGAAGCAGAAAAGAACTGTCAGAAGATCTGTGTAACAAGGTAATGGAACTTTATAAAGATGGAAAAGGATATAAAAAGATATCCAAAGGCTTGCAAATGACAGTCAGTACTGTTCAATCACTTATTAAGAAGTGGAAAATTTGGGGATCTCTTGATACCAAGCCAAGGTCAGGTAGATCAAGAAAGATTTCAGCCAAAACTGCCAGAAGAGTTGTTCAGGATACAAAGAAAAACCCACAGGTAACCTCAGGAGAAATACAGGCTGCTCTGGAAAAAGACTGTGTAGTTGTTTCAAGGAGCACAATACGACAAATACAAAAATGAGCTGCATGGTTGAGTTGCCAGAAAGAAGCCTTTACTGCGCCAGTGCCACAAAAAAGCCTGGTTACAATATGCCTGACAACAACTTGACACGCCTCACAGTTTCTGGCACACTGTAATTTGGAGTGACGAGACCAAAATAGAGCTTTATGGTTACAACCATAAGTGCTATGTTTGGAGAGGGGTCAACAAGGCCTATAGTGAACAGAATACCATCCCCACTGTGAAGCATGGTGGTGGCTCTCTGATGTTTTGGGTGTGTGTGAGCTCTAAAGGCACGGAGAATCTTGTGAAAATTGATGGCAAGATGAATGCAGGATGTTATCAGAAAATACTAGCAGACAATTTGTATTCTTCTGCACAAAAGCTGCGCATGGGATGCTCTTGAACTTTCCAGCACAACAATGACCCTAAGCACAAGGAAAAGTTGACCCTCCAGTGGTTACAGCAGAAAAAGGTGAAGGTTCTGGAGAGAGTCCATCAGTCTCCTGACCTTAATATCATGGAGCCACTCTGGGGAGATCTCAAACGTGCAGTTCATGCAAGACGACCACTTTGCATGACCTGGAGGCATTTTGCCAAGACGAATGGGCAGCTATACCACCTGCAAGAATTCGGGGCCTCATAGACAACTATTACAAAAGACTGCACACTGTCACTGATGCTAAAGGGGGCAATACACAGCATTAAGAACTAAGGGTATGCAGACTTTTGAACAGGGATCAGTTCACTTTTTTTTCCTTTGTTGCCATGTTTTGTTTTATGATTGTGCCATTCTGTTATGACCTACAGTTAAATGTGAATCCCATAAGAAATAAAAGACGTGTTTTGCCTGCTCACTCATGTTTTCTTTACAAATGGTACATATATTACCAATTCTCCAAGGGTATGCAAACTTTTGAGCACAACTCTATAATCTACTGGCCTACCATACCGGTTATATGTAGGCCTGCAAACACTCAAAACCTCTGGTGAATCTGAGCCGACCAGGGATCTGGCTCCCTACAGCTGTGCCTCCATCGTCTTTCCATGGTATCAATTTAAAAGAGTGTTTGGCTTGCCTGCAGGTCTCCTCTAGTTACAGGAATACAGACTCTGTGATTTGGCCATGGATTACGGCTGGCTGTACCGCAGCAGAAAAACCATGCAGGCTCAAACCAGACGGTGATGTCACTGTCATTTCCACCCATACAGGAAGTGATCTTATAGTAACTGATCTAAGGGTTTAGCAAGGGGATTTTCAGGGAACACAAGCTTTTTCCTATAACTTTACATAAAACTCAGTCAGCATGGAATAAGTAAACAGATTTGTTTTAAGTGCTTTCTCAATGCGATACTATGAGTGCTTATAGGAAAGGGTTATAAGCATGTAATAATAATATGACCATTGTAATTAGCATTTTATAACAACCATATGACCAGTTCCACATAATAACAACAAAGTGAAGGGTTTATAAGCATGTAAAAATAACAATATAACCAGTTTTATAAGCATGTAATAATAACATGACCAGTGTTTTAAGCATCTAATATTAACAATATGACTTGTGTTTTATGCATCTAATAATAACAATGAGAGATGTCAACAGAGTGCTATTTTACAGGCATGAGTGTGGTGGTCCTTCTGCTGTCACAGGAAGTGGACCTCTCCCACTGGACATACTTATCACATGAAGGAACAAGCCACCTGGGAATCACTTGGTTCCCACGGTCTATGAAGCCGTATCAGGCACTCCATCAGAACTACGGAGGCACTAAAGCTTGACAACGACTGAGGGAACTTCCACCCTTGCTCAGTTGCCACTGAGTTTGTCAATCTTTCTGGTCACTCTGACTGTCAGAGTAAATGATTAAATGAAACAGCCAGTTAAGTCAAATATTCTCAGGCACCTAACCAAGGCAAAGAGCCCACGGTTGATGGATTTTGGTGGTTCCCAAGGTATCACTGTTTAATTGTAAAAGCCAGAAGGAGCCATCGCTATGTTATAAACCAATACTTCCGCTCTGCTGGGCGTCCAGCGAGTGACCAGAGTGGCAGACTTCCTGTCCTCGTGCCCACCCCCAATCCCACCCATCAGGATGAACTATGTGACTCAGCAGCCCTGTTCTGTTCCATTCTCACGCGTCACAGCTGGCCTTTTGAACAGCCAGGGCTCCAGAGATGAGAAGATGAGAGAGAGCAGCTTTATTAGATTGGGCAGCAGCAGCCCTCAGCCCTGACCTGGCCAGCCAGCGCGTTGTTATTTATAGCGAGAGAGAGAAAGGGCTAGAGATAGAGGGGGACGTGAGGGAGAGGGAAGAGGGATAGAGAGAGAAAGGGGAGGGGGACCAGAACAATCAGTATTTTGTCATCCTTTCAACTGTTTCCTGCTGCTGATACTCCTTTTTTCCCCGAGTGAGAACAGACGTACAACAGAGGCTCTTTAGCTGATAGATTCCATATGATATCTTACAGAGGGGAGGGTTTTAATGTGATTGAAAAATTCTTAGTAGAGATTGTTTGTTTGTGGAAGATGTGTTGTATTGATGAAGCTGAATTCTAGGCTGGAAAGAAGTGTGGTGGTTACAGTACATTTGCCCTCATGCTGTATTTAGAAGGGAAGAATGGAGCCCTGTTTATAACTGGTTCTAACATAGTAGGCCCTTTGTCCTGTCTTCGTCCACATTCTGATTGTCTCCACATCTTTAGACAGGTGTAGACCATTGAAAGATGCATTGTGACCTGATTTTATAAATGTGGCTGGAGTATAAGGCTAGGGTATTGTCTAGCTCAGTTTAGACCTGGTTGTAAAATGGGTATTTTGTCCTGATCTTGTCTAGATTCCCAATTGTACAAAAATATTTTAACAGGTGTGGACGACAAAAAGAAGCATTGTAATGTCACCTTGTAAGTGTAAACAGGCAAGGTCATGGAGAAAAATGACGCATGTTTGAATGGAGTATAAATGAGGCGTATGACTTGCCATGCATGTGGCTTTTGGCCTTTCCTTTGATGTACTTCTGCTGTACTTTATATTCACTGGCTGTGTCCCACTGTGCATGGAAATGACACGCTCGCTGAGCCTGAGTGTTGAGTGTCCTGAAGAGCACCTTTAAACCAACCCCCCAGCCAGGACAGGAAGGACGCTAACCTATCAGAGAGGAGACGCTCTCTTTCTCGCTGTCTGTCTGCATCCACCTATATGCTGTCTATCTGGTTGTATCCACCTACACTCATTTCCCTGGACCCCATGACGTCACACTGCTCTTCGGGATCAAAGACCTCATACAATGGATTATATTACAGTGCAGGACACACTGTGATCTACTTATACTATACTGCAGTCAATCATGGCTAACAAAGGCCGTTTGTAAAGTGTTCCTTTTTAAAGTCAAAGGATTCTATATATATATCATGAGAGAGTCCGTCAGGTGTGTCATCCACCAACGTACTTTAACAGGATGTCATTTCACTTGTGTTTTATGAGTGCTAAACAATATCATCCAAAATGCGCTTGAGGCCTAAAGAGGTCGTTCTCTCCCGGCTCCCGTAACACAATATGTCACATGAATAAAGCGTTGAGGACAGATTTCTCCTGGCCTGTTTACCGTAGTGTAAAATATGTGTAAGGGAGATGATATAAATATGAAGTGTCATGCTAGCCTCAGGTGATTTTATTGGCCTATCACGTTACATGTTTCAGCAGAGACGTAAAGAGACCGGGAGCCGACTGTTATGTAAACACACTGATGCTGCTGACACATTTGAATATTTATGAGAGCCAGTCGGGCCATTTGCAGGTTATTTTGCCTTTTTGTTTCTGCACTGCACCACCACTTTATGTACATATACACATACGCATATTGTGGCGCATCTCCTGCATCAGTGTCGAGCCAATGTCTCCTTGAGAACCAACTGCTCCTGAACTCAGCTCGGCTGCTTCCACTTAACGGGGCACAGCAACTCCCCATCAAGCCTTGTTCAGGAGAAGATATAAGGACCCCAGAGGAGCAGCTGTGGGCGAAGGGTGAAGGAGAAGCTGCAGAAGAATGCAACGCCAACGCTCTGCCCCAGTGAGGCAGGTGTAAAAGAGGAAGACAGTTGGGAGACGAAGGGGGCAGAACCCACCCCGAAACTCGACCGCCCGCACCAGTACTTCCCAAACCACCACCATGCGGACACCCCAGAGGACGCAGCCTCTCTAGCAAAATGGTTTGTCTGTTGGTTTTGGTTTATTCCCCACTTCCTCCTGTTCTTTGGTTAATAAATTGCACATCATGGCTCTCAACTATATACATATTTATAATGTCTCTACCACAGAAGATTATAATCAGTCAAGCAATGATAGCTGACATTGGAAGAAGTGTCGTGGTAATATCATCGGTGTGTGCCTGCCCTAAGCAGGCCACCACAGTTACACTGTAGTTCAAGTAAAGTTACAAGTATCTTTTCTTTCCATTCAGAATTCCCTCTCTGACTTTGTAGCAGATGCTAAGTTCTAAATGATCTTAGCTATTGTCCTGTATTTGTAACTTCTACATTCTACACTGACTGACTCTAGCGTCCATTGTGTATTTTCTTTGTCACTTCACTGCAGGGCTATCAACTTTCCTTCTGTATGTAATATCGATGCTATCCAAGGACTCAGACCGTGTTCCTAGAGTTAGCTACTGGCAGGTGTCTGCTGACGGTAGTGGATTTTCTGGGTAATGATTGTGTCTCTGAAAACTCCATGGTCATCTGTTTTCCACCAGGCAAGCAGGTTGGGGATGAATCCCTAGAGACGCTACACACGTACAGAGACCCCCATCACAGACTCAAGGTTGCTATCATCACCCATTGTGTCCGAAGTGGACAGGATTGAATATGGCTGCATTTGTTAAGATGCCACACTGGAAACATGAATGTATATAGAGACACACAGGATTTCCTGTTAAATCAATATAAAAAAAAATGTAGGACAATGTTTTCTCTCTACGCCCAGGCTTTGTTTTCGGCTTCTGTTTTGTATGTCAACCTTTCTCACACTCTTCCCTCTGAGTTTTGCCTTAGTTTAATAAGGTTAAACAGCAAGGACCTTGTTAGAGTACACTTTGTTTCTGTCTGCTCAGTATGCTTTGCTACTGTAATCCACCACATTGAGGAACCCTCGGTTTAGCATTGGATGCTGCTCTGAAGCCACAACGTATTGGCACTTTAATTAAAGCCTGAATTCCAACCCACATCCCTACATCTCTCACCAATCCAGCTCCTCTCATCCCTCTTCCTCTCATCTCCTACTTCTCTGTGATCCTTATGAGATGGGACCTCCCAGGTTGTCCATAATTAGCCAGTGAAATGTTTCCAAACAACAGAGATAACAGGCTTAGTAAGGCCTCTGTTTTTCTCTGCTGCCTTGTGGTGTTTAAGTCTGTCTGTCGTCAGTCTGAGAGGCTAGAGACTGGAGGCCAGTGTGCAAGGCCTTATCTAACATTCATAATGAAAGTGGAAGCTAATTATCCATTCACAGTACTAAACAGGGGAAAACCAGGGTACCCAGGACTGGAGTGAAATGTTGGAATTTCCTGTTTTCCATAATTCTCCTTAAATACTCAGAGAAATGTTTCTAAACAACAGACAGAACAGGCTTAATAAATTATCTGCCTCTTGTTTCAATCAACGTTCTGTCTCTTTCTGAATGTCATGAGAGGCTAAAGACTGGAGGCCAGTATACAAAGCTACTCATATCTTCTACTCACAGTGAAAGTGTTAGCTAATTATCCATTCACAATACTGAACAGGGGAAACCCAGAGTACCCAGGACTGGAGTGACATTTTGGAATTTCCTGTTCCTCTTGTGGATAGTAGAGTTAAACTCACTGTAGATGGTTTTTAGAGGCGGTACATAAGGCCTGTATGGTGAGAAAAGCAAATCAGAGCTCAAGAGAAGACGCAGTCCTTCTGGTGGGAAAAGTAAATCTCGGGACTTCAAGCTAATATTATGACATCCGGAGATGGCAAGCTACAGGGTAACCATGACAATGTGGCTCCATGGTTCCGCCGGTGATTCTCTCCTTATTTTGTTCAAATTGTTTGCTGTTGTGATGTGGCAGTGCCAGAAACTGAGCTTAAAAGGTGGTGATGAACTTCAGCACTAAAAGATTGTAACCTTGGACAGATTCCCCAGCCAATCACCTGCTGAAGCTAACAGATGGTCTTGGTGAGGAGCGAACTTGGCTACAGTTGTCTTGCATAATGATTTTTCACTGTCTCAGCGTAAGCTAAAGGCCCTTTGCCTCCTCTGACCTTGCATTTGGCAAAAATGTAGAGACAGACTGAGATAGCAACGGTCATAAAGTGAGACAGACAGAAATAGAGACAGAAAGAGAGAGAACGATAAAGAGGGCAGGATAGTGACCTATAGTTTTTTTTGTATTTTTTTTCCCAACAGTAGTCACATGGTGTCTGTAATGGTCTCTGTCAGCTGACCTAGTGAACTAGAGCATGATATAGCCACGGAACGGTCTCATGATGTCCACCTGACTGACCATCAACCCCCTGTTACCAGTCCACCCCCGGTGCTGTCTGTCTCAACCTATTACACAAACCAGCCTACCGGGGCTAAATGGAATGTCAACCCAATCTTAAACATCTAAAACATCCATTGTGTGAAACCCAAACATTTAAGAAGTTATTTTTGGTTTCTGTAACATTCCTGTCTCTTTGTCCTGTCGTCCTTTCCATTCTAGTGTGCTGCCACGGCCTGTAAGGTGTCTAGACGCCAGCTAGTGGCATCCAGGAGCAAGCATTGTGTTGTTTCAGCAAAATTGTTTTTCGTGTGGGTGGGGAAAGGAGGGCAGAAGGCAGCCTGGGTTTTTGCCAGGGGAGTCCAACTGTGAACACATTCCTGACAGTAGGAGGTCTGACTGAGGCACCGGCACACTAATTAACACCTGAACATTGCGAAGGATGGAGCGATGTGTGTGTGTGTGTGTGTGTGTGTGTTGTTGGGTGAAGGGCTTTTAAGGAGACAGAATTAACTACATGTGTCTTTTCAACTGGTCCTTTCTGCCTTCAGTTTTACCAACAAACAAACGGTAAAGAAGGTATCATACAGGAAAAATGCCTGTCGGCAAGTTGGATTCATAGCTGACTAGGAATGAGTGTCTGTTTTGATACCAGAGGGCCCAAACTTAAGAAAGTGCTGATCTGAACCTTTTTCTTTGTCAATGGCCCTTGGCCTCAGGACTGCTACAGGAAAGGTAGGGAGGAAAGGGAGGCAGGAAATACTTTTGTCTTTTCGTAGCCATTTGAAACCAATTGCCTTTTTTAGTAATTCTGTGAAGCTTTGGTTTGCTTTACTGGAAATGTTCTCTTACGCTCTCTAATAGTATGATACACTTCATAGAAGATGGCCCGGTTTTTCTTTCTATTAGATCAAGGGCTGATTTGAAACAAACTTGTTGCTTTACAAATACAATACAAGTACATTGTACATAACATCGTTAGTGTAGGTAAATGTAGCCTTGATGTAATCACAACAGACCAAAATATACTTGGTCCTCAGGAGAATAAAGTAGAATAGTATTAAACTTAAATTCAGCCATAACCAGGTTGTTAGCCATAGTCGCAGTGTTTTCTACCTATAAACCACTGAATCTCAAATTAAATGTTTAAGAGCTTATATATGGTCAAAAATATTTGATGAAGAATTCTAATGGAACAAACTACCTGAAGGAACTGACTGAAGGTGAATGGTGCTTGTTACTACAATGTATTATCGGTAGAGTTATACTGTAGGGTAACAGCCTGAACGGGGCCTCGTTTAGTTAAGCAAAAGGCTACACTGCCAAACTTCACACTCTTAATATAGCCAATGGTGCACTCTTTCCTGGGTTGACCAGTTTGACAGGAGACAATCAACACCAACCATACATGGGATATTCAAGGGGGATCATTGTACTGGTGCTTCCTGTCCACCTGCTCACACTATCAAGGCCAGGGAGCTTATGAACGGATGTCTTGATTTCCTCATAAAACACATGGTCTGAAATACCAAGCAAGGGTATATACTGTATTATGCACTGGGTGGATTAAACCCTAAATGCTGATTGGCTGATAGCTGTGGTACAAGATATTGTACAACACATTTATGACAAATATTTTTTTACTGTTCCAACTGTACTGGTAATGGGTTTTATATATGCAGACCTTATTTTCTAAAACAATCTTGGAATACATTGTAAATGCAGGTAATACTGAGAGACGACTTTGTTGGTGGATCTTACGGTGAGCAACATATATCACTCATGTCTGTCACTGTCAAGACTCAAGCCAGAGCTGTTTTAAACAGCACTGCTCTAGATACTCCAACATTCTGTTTTCACATAATGCAACCCCTGTTTTATAACATCTACCATTTTATTTGTGGGATTATTTCTGAACACATTTCCTGAATGAAAATGTCCTAGTCTTTTCTGACCCGATAAATAAAATAAAATCAGGCCTGTGTGGCACCTGCTACCAAATCCTTTTGTACATAAGGACATATGTGAATGTTTTATAACAGGCTGAGATTATGTAGATACAGATTATATAGAAACAGTTGCACAGATGTGGGACTACAGCAGGACCGGGGAGCATCAGTACGGATCATCACAGCTGCTGTGGTTTACAAAACTACGTAACATTGTATTGTATCTCCCATAGATAATATGTAACATATCACTTCCATGTTCCAGTGTTTTAATGCGTTTGTCTCCAGAAGTGTGTGTGTGTATTTATGGGGGGCCTTCATAGTTTTGTAGGGTAGGCACCGGCTATATTACGGTGAGAAGGCTGCTTTGAAATGGATCCAGCTTTCTGAATGCATATAATAACACTGTGGTTGAAAGTCAGCCAGAGGGGTTTAGATCTGCAGGCATTTCCAAGAGACCCCCCAGCAAGCTGTGAACACGAGACTGCGTACGTACGTGTACACACACACACACACACACACACACACACACACACACACACACACACACACACACACAGCTTGTTTTGACTCCCTTTGTCTCTCTGTGTTTTTCAGGAGGCCTTTGTGGAGCTCTATGACAGACAGAGGGACTCTGTGTTCTGTTCATGGCCCTCCATCAAGACTGTCTTTGGCCTGGCTGCACTGGGGGCTGCAAGCCTCACCATTGGAGCATACCTTACACAGAAGTGAAGGACTTCTTTTTCTCTCATCTTCTCTTTCTCTTTCACTCCTGTTTTTTCAAAGGGAGTCCTGCTTCCTCTATGACATTTCCGCATCCCCTACCAGTCTTCAAAGCCTCTTTTTCTCCCTACCTCCTTTCCTGCTACCAAGAAAACCTCCCTCTTCTTCACCACTCACTTCAAAAACAAGGACACAACTCAAACAGCAGCATGAAACGAAGTCATTGCCCAAACTGAAGAAAATGTGTAATAAAAGATGTTCCTTTGAACTGTAATCAAAGAATGTTGCGAGTGGCGACTGAGGGACTGAAAATTGCAGAGGAGAGGGGAGGGTTGGCATTTGTCGTTTGTGTCCTGCCTGCTTCAGTACTAGTTGTAGCATGAAACCTCTGTGTGCTGGTGTGGACTTGTGTAGCATGTGTCATTGTTTTAAAAGAAGGCGCGCATTACCAAGAGACCTACCTAGGACTGCAAGGACGATGAGTGATTAAACCGCTTGCAGCGACAAAGAAGCGGGCAGCCCCTATTTGTTAGGACAAGGAATCGTTTGAACTGTGTGGACTCTGCATACCTCCTCCAACCTGACTTCAAAAGAACTTCATCCACATAACAGCTGGTCTCTGTGATAGGATATCGCTAATATTTGTCCACCCACTGCTTCTACACCACAATATACGAGGAGCATCACTAAACTCACACACACACACACACACACACACACACACACACACACACACACACACACACACACACACGGTCTCAACAGAACATAATCCAGGCACCACAGGTATAACTTTATCTGCAGAGATCTGAGAGATGTTTGACCTGGATGAAATGGAGGAAAAGACGGATGTATTGAGGACAAGGCAGGTTAGTTTAAGTTGTCTGATCACATGTTACTGACATAAAGACGAAAAATATTATTCCACTTTGCTAGCTTTCTGGCTTAGCTATGATCAGAGGTAGACAGGGGAATACGGAAAAAAACAGAAAGAAAGGGACTGTTGAGGGACAAAATAAGGGAGCAAGAGCAGAAAGAAATTAATGGACTGAGCATCAACATGGGTATGGTGAAAAATATAGAAGTAGTTAGGCACAATTTTTGGGGGTCAAAGATAAGATTTCAGTAATAGCCAGCATTCCTGTTCATGTTCTGTGCTCTTCTACAGCCTGTTAAAATCTCTGATCTGGAGGAACTGTCCCAGAATGGTCCAGCATGGATCAGTTGGGCTTCAGTCACCACCTCACTGTGTCATCGCTACGGACGTCTCTGTTAAACATTTTGTGGTCACCTGTTGCCGCTCGTTTTCCTATCGCTTTCTCTTACTTTTTTTTCCCAACTTCCCTGGCCGTATCTCTGACCAGAACTCTTGGCCTCACCAAAGCCAAGCCACTTCTGAAAGGGGACTGAACCTAACCGCCATATCTCCCAGAACATGTGTCCTCCAGCTGCTACTGCTGCTTGGTTTTGAGCTAGGGGACAAAGGGGCCCCACATACCTCCCCACAGACCACACCAATGGTTGATTCCACATTAAGGAGGACCATGTTGGAGACACTCTTTACTGTGTTGGAGTTGAGTGGTGTCCGTTTTGTTAATAGTAACATATTTGAACTCTCCTGCTGCACCTGACTCTACAATAGCTCAGATCACACAATCTCTTTACAGCAGGTTTCTTAAACCAGGGGTCAGGACCCAAAGTGGGCCCTGGTAATTAAAGTGTAAAGAGATTTAAGAATAAATCTATAATGTCACTCTTAATTTGGGTCAATGGAGGACTATTTTGGGACAGTGTCATTCAGGCGTTGGGTTGAAAAAATATTTGAAAAACCTTTAGAATAAAGAAATTCCCTGAATAGGTTGAGCTGTTAGTGATGGAAATGATAAAAGCCAGGCTTATCTATAATATTTACAGTCTAGCATTCTAGTGTAGGAAGCATGCTATTGACTCATCTTATGTGTAGACTGCCACGAATGGCACACCTGTTTCTCTCACCAAAGGTCTCATTCTTTCATGTACAAAATGTCATCCGAAGTTCATCACAATATTAACTATGTATCCCGATATTTATGAGAATTATCAAATTTTATACATACTGACTAATGATTCATATTTATTGAGAGGTACCAGAAGACATTTTTAAATGATAGATAAAAAGTGAATGATAGATGAAAAGTTAACAGCATTTGGGGGCTGCTGTTATATGGAAAGTAGAGCGACATTGAATTTCTTGTCTAAAACATGTAAATGTGTTAATACTGGATTAACGCTGCTGTACTGTATAGTCCAAATGTAAACTGAACTCACAGCTTCAAACTGCCACACAAATACAGTATCGTTATAGAAAGCTGTAAACCATAGTTAACCTGGTAGTAACTTAATGTTCCTAACATGTAAACATGTTGCATGAACAGAAACACATGCCAATTCACTTGTCGGAGTGAGATTTTATGTGGGTTGTTGTATAGACGATTGTCGCGACCCAAACGGCAACCTATCACATTTATAGGGCACTTCTATTGACCAGGGGCCCATACTGCAAACGAAAATGAGTTGTCATCGGATCATCAGGACTGGAGGTTGTCATCGTTTGCTGGGCATAGGGCTTCACTGAATATTTGCGCACTAAGGGGCAATTGGGGACAGTCAATATTGGCCTGTTGTTCATAACATTACAGTAGATCTTGTAGCCCCTGCACATACCCAGCTGTACATATGGTGACCTGTGCTGCTTTTAAGATATACACATATGTTAATTGTTAATAGATTTATTATTTACCTCTCAAGTTTATGTAATGGCAGAAGTCTCCAGTTGTGTGCTTGTTACCCGCTAGCGTCTGTCATCATAACCAAGGTCGCTAATCTGTTTCTAGTATAATGTTAGAGGTGAACCTCCTACTCATGATAAACCCTTCCAGTGATACATATGAAACTGATTCTGAAAACAAAAAGAAAATGTATAAAAAGTCAGTTAACTGAATAATGAAAAAAAGATGTTTGTGATAGGGAATCATTTGAAGTCTCATATTCCCTTCTGTGATTCTGTTTAAATGAATGTAGCTCATGTGAAATCCTGGTTGTAGTGTTGTAATTAAAATCCTCAACCTGTGGGACTTAAAAGGTGAAACCAAACCAATGAGCATTGCTTACTGCTCTGTATATATCCACAGTTATTAGGATTTCATTCAATCAAACATGCATTGCAGTAGTTCTTATTTCAGTGGTCAAGTTACAAACTTACAGACTTGCCTTGGCGTCAATTTAAAAACCCACTAATTAATACCAGGGAAATGCCACCTCACGTATATCCTTTAAGTTAGAAGAGTGTGGACACAGGACGAATATTGTAAAAGACACGGTTAACTTTGCTATGGCAGGTGTAAATAAATCCCAGTGTTTCCTAGGTAACACCATGTTATGAATAAACCACATCTTTATTGGAATCTGACTTTGATGTTTGTGTCTTGTTTCTCCATGTGGTCTGGTAATATCTTTGTGGCTGACATTACATGAACCACTGGTCTGCTCAAAAGAAAATTATAAAATTTGGTTATGATTTTTTGCATTCATGGAAAAATACCTGTTCTCTGTAAACGAGAGAGACAGGAGTGGGATGAAAACTGAATGAGGGTTTGAGAAGAGGGAGCAGCAGGGGAGACACTTTTAGGAGACTGGTCAGTGGTACTGTGGATGTGTGCCATCTGGTCAGGGCATGGCCCAGCAGGGTTGACATGGCCGTCCGATGCCCACAGCTTCCCATTTTAAGAGGCACAGCAGAAGAACGGCATCTGCACCCCACAAAACATCAAAGCCACCCCCCCCAAAACACAAAGCGTGTGAGTCCACACCCTCTCAGTTCAGCAAAATGGGATGTGTAAAAAAACCAAATGCCCAGAGGCCTGATTTTTATACCCTCTCCTCTTTTCATTCATGTCACACTTGTCTTCAAAGGCTAGGGTAGTGTGCTCCTTCACAGAATTTTTTGAAAAGCATGATGTAGTAAAACTAATAGTAAAACTAAGAGGAGAAAAAGAATGAAAGGAGAGCGACATCCCCGAGGAGAGGAACATAGGAGCCAAGTTCATTTGAGTTTGAGCCCCGCTCAAGCCCTTCTTTTTCTCCATGCATATAAAATACATGACACGCTCCCAAAAAGGAGAATTTTAAATCAGGCTTCCACTATCAAGGGAAGGTCCAGTGTGTGTTTATGTGTATGACCCCATGACCACAACTCAAAATTGAGTCCTTGTGCATTTCTTTCAGTGGAACAGAGGAACCATTGCCATTCTGTGGTACAAAATGATAATCTGTGCTTAGTCAGACAGCCACTTTACACATTAACCAACTTTAGGTCTAACACTGAACCTACTACTAAACATACGCCCAAACAGAACATTATGGTAAAGCCAAGTTAATTCCAGTTGACGTTTTTAGAGAAATTTGCCTGTCTCCCTTATCAGCTGAGGAAGGAAATTCAGAGGTTTCGGGACAATGTTCAACAAAGGTTTCAGTAATGTTATGAGTGACGTAAACTAACTGGGGACTTTGCAGGGGTCCCCAATCCGTAAGGCATTCCTCCAATTTGGGGCATCAATGTATCATTAGGGGGCACAGAAACATCCTTGATTTGAAGGGTAAACATTTGTTTACAAAATAAGATGAATACAATTTGCATCATTAACCTAATCCATAATGATGCTTACATCCATAAGGATGTAAAAAGGGATATGTAAAATACATTTCATTGATTAAGGGAGGAGCTATAAATGGCCAATGGAGGACCTGACCCAGATGCACAGGGGAATAGATCTAGTTTGTATCTATGCCAGAAGCTTTAACTACAACATTCTAAAAAAATCAAGGAGTCCAGTAGTTTTTTTCCCCTTTGATGTGGATTAAAAAAAAGCATTATTGTGGTTCATTTAAAATACCATAGGCTAACTCAAACAATAAAAAAAATAAAGTGAAAAGGTGCGCACTGGTTTAAAAGCAAATCGAGCTGCTAAATGTTTTGACCTTGGAACAAATTGTATTATTTCAGTGATTATTGAAGAATATTTCAATGTTGTTAAATAAGTTTACTTCAACAGCATACCCAATAAGAACCGAAGATCAGCAAAATCCTCTACAGTGTTTCTAAACAATGTAAATATAAATACTGTACAACCTCAAAACCTTGTTCAAACTACCAATAAGTAAAATGATTTGTTATTGCTTCAATTCTAGGATTTTGCCTTACAAAGTGGCTTTATGTTGACTGAATACAGGCTGATTGTGTTTCTTTAATCTGCTAGTTTCAGTTGTTTCTCAATGTCTTAGACCTCACAAATGAAGACTGAGTCCAAATGTATCTGAGCCGAAAATCGGCGCAACTTTCACACCACTGCAGGATGCTTTGCACCTCTACGTAGGCCACTGCTTGTATTACACTGCCACCTGGTGGCCAGTGTTCACAAACGCCTGGAAATGTTCTGAGAAAAATCAAAGCTTTCACATTTTAGTCATTTAGCAGATGCTCTTATCCAGGGCAACTTACAGGTTCAATTAGGGTTAACCAGATGTTTCCCTTTGCTAGTTCAGAGATCCAATCTAATAACCTTTGGGTTACTGGTCAGATGCTGTAACTGCTATGCATTTAGTTGACTGTTGAAGTAGAATAGCTTTGCAGGGGTCCTTTGGTGGTGTGTGTTTAGGGCAGTTTGAAAGTCATCACAGGAGTGCTCTAATAGTTTCTAGCATCTTTAAATAAGGGAATACAGAACCTGCCACTGGCATCGTCTAGCACGCGCACGCGCACGCGCACGCGCACGCGCACGCGCACACGTTGATTTATTTCAGTAATTCCATTCAAAAAGTGAAACTTGTATAATGTATACATTCATTCCACACAGACTGATATATTTCAAGTGTTTATTCCTTTTAATTTTGATGATTATTAACTGACAACTAATGAAAACCCCAAATTCAGCATCTCAGAAAATTAGAATATTGTGAAAAGGTTCAATATTGAAGACACCTGGTGCCACACTATAATCAGCTAATTAACTCAAAACACCTGTAAAGGCCTTTAAATGGTCTCTCAGTCTAGTTCTGTAGGCTACACAATCATGGGGAAGACTGCTGACTTGACAGCTGTCCAAAAGACGACCATTGACACCTTGCACAAGGAGGGCAAGACTCAAAAGGTCATTGCTAAAGAGGCTGGCTGTTCACAGAGCTATGTGTCCAAGCACATTAATAGAGAGGCGAAGGGAAGGAAAAGATGTGGTAGAAAAAAAGTGTACAAGCAATAGGGATAACCACACCCTGGAGAGGATTGTGAAACAAAACCCATTCAAAAATGTGGGGGAGATTCACAAAGAGTGGACTGCAGCTGGAGTCAGTGCTTCAAGAACCACCACGCACAGACGTATGCAAGACATGGGTTTCAGCTGTCGCATTCCTTGTGTCAAGCCACTCTTGAACAAGACA
>JACXGI010001095.1:0-28378 GCA_016801175.1 Esox masquinongy
GCTAGAGAGCCAGCCTCAACCATATTGACTCATATACATACTATAGAGCTTTAGCACATTCATACGGTTCTAAAGGAAATAATGTTAATTCCAATGAAGAGTGACTTATTGAATTGTACACCAGTGGAGTGGAAAATACTTCGGGACATCATAAAATATAGGATAATGTGAAGGCAAAATGATTATCTCTCCCCAAAAATATTGTACTTTTTGGTGCTACCGCCAAGTGTTAAAGTTGAAAGACAATGTTATGTACATCATTGGTTCTGGCTCATTGATTAGGAGAAGCAGAGGGCAGCGGGTTGCTGGTCAGAATGAATAGATAGGCTGGTCTTTGTGCCACTGTAAAGGAGCCTGAGAGGCGACTAGATAGGGCAAAGGACACAAACCCCCCCCCCCTACACTTTCACAGAGTGCAGAATGAGCGGACCACATTCCAGTGGACCTTCATTTGTCTTGGGGTGGGCCGGGTACCCTGAAAGGGGGTGGGGGATGGTCTACAAAGAGACGGAGTAGAAAGGGAATATGTTCTGCTGATGAATAAACTCTTCTGTTTAAGGCCTCCAAGCAGCCTTCAATACAACATGCCTGACTTGCTTCCAAACAGCAGGACTGGCCCATGAGCTACATCAATAATATTGTACTTTACACTTACTTTACACTATCAACTTAAATATAAAATATTGCCATTGTTATAATTGGAGCAACATGAACAATTCAGGGTCATTTTCATACGAAATGTAAGACATACTGTCATCAAAAGAATCGAAAATCTAGTGTGATAGTGTTTTTACAGAAGCGTGGCACATGGGTGAGATAATTAGAATGGTTTTGGTTTCCCTGACGTATCTACAATCAACCTCCAGAATGAGATTGAAAGAAGAAACACCTTCTGGTAAATGTGACGCGAAGTGCTTCTGTCTTCTCTACACAGCAGCAAAATGGCTAACCACAACCAACCACTCTGTCTCCTTCATTTAGACGAAGAGTTGCCTCTTCCTGTGCTGAAGCCCAAGGTGAAAACAATTTGAATGTTTCTTTGTTTTTATGTGGCAAATTATGTCTGTAATTTTGTTTTCTGGGGAGGCAAATCATGTCTTTTATTTAGCGTTCTTGGGAGGGCTTGTTTTTTTGAGAACACTTTACTGCTGTTTCCTAACAAAGCTTTCAGAGAGTCAGCCATAGGCCTCTGAGCAAAACCTATCTGAGGGGAACGGCAGACAAAAACACAGGGCAGAGACATGGGGCAGTGAGAGGAAAATAACCACATTCATCAAACTCACTTTCCCGCAGATACTTGTGCAAAAAACACAAAAGCAACATAGTCAAACTGTTTAACTGATCAATATACCCTCATACCATGTCATTTAAACTAATTTTCTATAAGATATTTGACTACTGAAGATCACTTTCTTACCAAGCTTTTAAATTAACTGTCCAAACAATTTTCCTGTGAAAATGTAAAAATACTGAAGAAGATAGTGGGAGGCAGGTTGATCGTATCCCTACTCTGGATCATATAGACATGGGTGACTAATTTAGCGGCACACACGTTATTAATTGAGAAAGAGTTAGAGTTACTGTTTCTCATGCCCCAAGTCAGCTTTTAAGATTGGAGAGGGAGGGAGCAAAGCTAAGAAATGGTTTACTGTAAACGGTGAAAGTGACATGCTGTGTGGTGGCATTGATCATAAATACACCAGTCATCAATAACAAACTCAAAGTTAGATAACACTTGCTAACACATTTCCATAAATTGAACAGACAGAGACCAGTATTCTTGGCTGAACCTGCAGTGAATACAGTACTCAACTCAAATCCACATGCTTAGTCATAAGATTAGCAAGATCTGCTAGTGAGAGGTAAAAAATAAAGATGAGGTAAAAATATATTCCTTTAACACTAGGACAAGAGAGAGTTCTTTATTATTCTTTCAATGAAGTCACACTCCGCATCTCCGTCTTCCTCCTAGACTACCCATTCACTGGCCTGTCTGGGGGTTTTCATAGAGCTGTGAAACACAATGGAAAACGCTGGATCGCCCCAGCTGTCTCCCATTAGGGTGCTGGCTGTGGCTGAATATTATTTACCTTCCCGCTGCTTACTGGAACAGAGAGAGACAGACACACTGGAACTAGGAGAAGAGCCCTCCTCCGAGTGTGTGTGTTTTCAGTCAAGTTAGCTGTTGTGAGGAGTTGAGGAGGTGTTTCAAAAACCACATGGCTGGTTCATCTGGTGAGACCTTGCTGGCACATGGAACTCCACTCACCTACAGTTTCTGCCAGGCCTGACTTACCGATGAAGTGATTAACTTCTATGTATGTATGTGGGCCAGGTTTCTAGATACGAGGCGTTTGTGCACGTCATGTCTGATTACCAAATGCCCCCCAAGGACATATATGACTCGACTGTCCTTGTCCTTTTTAGGCTGCCGCCTGCACTCAAGCCCCAAAAAAGATATTGGCCAGCAACCACCTACAGCTTGTTCATAACTAACCTCAATAATTACAAAATTACTTTCTTGAGCTGACAGAAAACCTAAGTCTCTCTCTTTCATCTCTGAAGGGCAATGTCGTTGAGAGAAAACCTGAGTCTCTGTCTCCTTTATCTCAGAAGGGCAGTGTGAGAAGCACCTTAGTTGTGTAAGTAGAGACGTCCAAGGTAAGCAGGGCTCCTGTTACTAGGTAAACATCCCTACAACTCTCGTGGACACTAAAATGAATACATCCCAAATGGTATCCTATTCCTTCTTGGGAACAACTCACCCACCAGAATCTTTGGGTGAAATGTAGTGTACTATATAGTGGATAGGACTGTATTTGGGATGCTGCCATGGTCTCTGTAAGGCCCTGGTTGGCTACTCTGACTGAATCACACTCCAACATCTGGTTAACCGTGCTTGGAGGAACCTCTCGCTCTCTTCAGTGAGTGTGTGTGTGGGTGTGTGTGTGTGTGTGTGTGTGTGTTTGTGTGCATGTGCCGATGTGGACGACCAGGGACTCTGTCTGCCCCTCTCTCTCCTCCCCCATTCCTCCCCCATCCCTCCCTCTCAGATTACAGCGGTTGCACAATCCATTTTGGCAGTCCCTCCTCATGCTGGAGGCCTTAGTGGCAGGCATTGTGGATTCATATGGACAGTGATTTACAGGCTCACCTTTTGTTTAACTAAACTATGAGGAAAACAGCTTCTCTGTTTCCACTGTTGTGTGTGTCTGACGGCCACGCTTAGAGCTGAAAATGGAAGAGAAGACACCAATAAACATACACAAGGTGTTGATAAATAAGTGACATGTAAATTAACATCAAAACCATATCACTATCTCTTGACAATCATGGAATTAAGTAATTAGTTACTTTGGCCAGGGTGAGCTAATGGTCATTGGTACCACTGTAAAATGTAATGAGTTCCCCTGCCCACACAGGGTTTTCATACTATGATACATACACTTCATGGCCATACATACGTGGACATCCCTTCAATTAAGTGGATTCAGCTATTTCAGCCACACCCATTTCCGACAGTTGAATACATTTTTTGTTTTACATTTTATAGCAAGACTAACTGTAAAGCCTAAGTCAAGTTGTTCTTTGATAATGAATACATATCACTGGTAGATACATTTTCTTTGTGGTTTCAACACAGTAGAGGAACACAGATTCTCACAATTGGCTCTAGGTAATGTTACTTTACAGTTTATTGACTGCCAGATAGAGAAAGCAGGACTGTCTAGTTTGCTGGATTAGCAGGACTGATCAAAACATTTTGGCAGGCAAGCAGATGTAAATAATGGATACATTTATTTACAGAATGTTAGCGATGTTGGTTAGAAATGTAGCCTACCATACTTATATATTTACAAACTTATAGAGACATTTTTCATGGTTCAGGCTAGGCCCCTAAGTTCCAGTAAAGAGAAATATTAACCCTACAGCACACAATGACATTATAGAAGACTCTGAACTTCCAACATTGTGGCAAAAGTTTGGGGGAGGCCCTTTCCTGTTTCAGCATGACAATGCCCCAGTGCACAAAGCGAAGTCCATAGAGAAGTGGTTTGTCAAGATCGGTGTGAACTACATGACAGGCATGCACAGAGCCCTGACCTCAACCCCATCAAACACCCTTGGGATGAATACTGACAGTGAGCCAGGCCTAAACGGACAAAATCAGAACCCGACCTCACTAATGACTTGTGACTAGATGGAAGCAAATCCCTGCAGTTTTCCAACATCTAGTGGAAAGCCCTCCCAGAAGAGTGGAGGCTGTTATAGCAGCAAAGGAGTTCCAACACCATATTAATGCCCATGATTTGGGGTAGAGATTTTCGACAAGCTGATGTTCACATACTTTTGGCCATCTAGCATACCTGAAACTTAGGAAAGAATAAAGCAGTAGATCATTTGTATTATAAACCGAGTGGTTCAAATCCTGAATGCTATGATACTGTATAGCACAAATGACATCACGTAACTTTTTATTGCTCAAATTAAAGTGGCAACTAGGCATCTATGGAGCCAAATTGAGCTCAAATGTATTGACTGTAAGAAAAGAAAAATGTAAATTGAAATATTTCATAGTATGAAAAAACTAAATTCAATCGTATGAAAAAAATAGATTCAAGCGTGGAAAAAGTGTATGCTAAAATCATTAAATGGATTTTCGCATCCGATCTTCGTTCAAACACGTTTTTTCCACGTTCGCTTCCCACCTTCGTTCGAGTCATGTTTTCCCAAAACCACGTTTTGAGCCTCTATTGACGTGGAGGCGGCCTTTCCATGCACTGCTTTCCCAATGCAACCTGTGGAGAGAATTTTAA
Organism: Esox masquinongy; assembly: GCA_016801175.1. Taxonomy (NCBI): domain Eukaryota; kingdom Metazoa; phylum Chordata; class Actinopteri; order Esociformes; family Esocidae; genus Esox; species Esox masquinongy. Next base: position 4,818 of record JACXGI010001095.1, read on the forward strand.
GAATTGTATAAACTAGGCTATATATTCCCCATTATCCCCTGGGTATATATTCCCCATTATCCCCAGGGTATATATTCCCCATTATCCCCAGGGTATATATTCCCCATTATCCCCAGGGTATATATTCCCCATTATCCCCAGGGTACATATTCCCCATTATCCCCAGGGTACATATTCCTCATTATCCCTAGGGTATATATTCCCCATTATCCCCAGGGTATATATTCCCCATGATCCCCATGGTATATATTCCTGTGTTCTGGGTTTTGCCTTTGCCAGTTTGTTTTGTTTCGTCAAGACTGCCAGCGGTTTTCCCCTCTGCTCCTGATCTCTTCATTGTTCCTGTTCCCTAGTTTCCCGGCTTTGGTCCTTTCCGCCTACCTTGACCCTGAGCCTGCCTGCCGTCCTGTACCCTTGCCCCATCTATTTGGATTACCGACAACTGCTTGCCCTTGACTTGTCTTTTGCCTGCCCCTGTTCATTTACTCAACTTGTTACTTTGACGTTGTCTGCATCTGGGTCTTACCTGAAAACGTGTTACCTAATATACCATGGCTAAGCAGTGTCCCAGTACTCCGCAATGAGTCGGCCTTAAGAATACTTCTTAGTTATGGTACATTGACCATATATTACACCCCCTCTTGCCATTACTTAGATATAACTTATAAAATCTCACTCTCAAGCTGCTACATTCCAAGGGAGTCCCAGTGTAAACAGCAATGTATCATGTAGGCCACTTATTGACAAGAACACCTCTGAAGTGTAGAATTCCTGTGGTTGGTCACCAAATAAAATGATTTAAAGAAGTATGAAGAAGTATGAAGATATGAAGTGATAGTGGCAGAAATCTGTTTATTCTACCAGGAGCTCAAAGAGTTCCTCTTCAAACACCTCAAAGCCTCAGCATGTGATAAAGTCCAAGTTACATTTGCCTACGTTAAATTTCTCTCTTGTTTAGGCTCTCTCATCTGGCCTATCATCATTCGAAAGTATACATACAGTATCACCAACAAAGACCAAATGGCCCAAAAGATGGATAAAATAATCCCATTGAATCTAACCGGGCATTTCTGAGACCCCGCCCCCCATCCCCCATGTGTAACTGGTAGGAAGGAGCAGTAAGATATAAACACATGATGGAACGTTTCTGGGAAAAACAGAGGCTCGGCACTCAACACAGGAGCATGTGTTTCTGGGAAACCTCCAGCCGTGCGTTATGCCTTCAGTATAACCAGCATCCTGCTAGAGCTGTTTTTGGCAAGTGCTTCAAATTAATATCTGGCATGACTACTGCTGGACTTTTTATTTCACTGTGAAATCTGAGGTTGGCACAACCAGTCCATAATATGTCCTTTAGAGAAGAAAAGAGTTCTGCCAGTGTGAGAAAAGGAGAGACTGACGCGAGTGAAAAGGGAACACAAAAGGTAAAAACAGACCCAGTGAGGGGTGGGAGGGAGAGACCAAAAGGTAGAGAGGGGAACAGAAAGACAGATGGACAAACATGCAGACACGTGGGAAGAAAGGCATCATGGGTAAAACTTCTGAGTTAAGGCTTGAATTCTGGATTGCGTTAGGATGAGAAAAAAATTAATCACAGACTACCATTAATTTAAGAATTATGTAAGCAAGAGCCCTACTGACAAGTTTACATGGTAGCTGTGACTGTTTACTGAGAAACTGCAGACAAGTGGGAGATCAGATTGCTGGCTGTATTTGATGAAGCTACACAAGGACTGAGAGAAGGGGCTGTGAAGGATAACAAAAACAAACATACAAAGTTGTCATTCTCCTCTTGCGTATTGTCATTTGATATCTTTGAATCTCAATATCTTTAATAGCATATTCTCTGCTAGTTTTGTTGTTTTGGCACACACTTCAGCACTCAAGGCTTGTCACGTCTTTAACACCACCTAATTGTTTAAATGGCTGACACAAAGTGATACTATCATCTTTCAATGGTAACAGGTACAATATTCACACTCAGGAAACTGCACAAATACTACTCCTGTAACAAGGAAACACTAAACCATATGATAATAAAGATGTTCTAGCTTACTGTAGACACGGGCCTTGTCATCTATCACAGTATGTTAACCCTGTTACTAAAGTGTGTGCATGTGTGTCTGTAAGGTGGAGATGCTTTGGAACATTATTGCCTGAAGAACACACAGACTGACATTATACAGTGTAAGAAGTATGCAGGAAATGCAACAATGCTGGCAGCAGAGTGGCTGTGGAGGAATTCTGTGGAAAATATCATGAGTGAGCTCATTGTGTCAACGTGGGAGAGATAGGTTTTCTCCATTCAGAGCAGATGCTGAACTACTATTGTTAGCTGTGTGGTCAACATGGTGTCCCCAGAGAAAGTGATAACAGCCTAGAGAGAGTACTGTAGGCGGTGACCACGCTTAGTGTGGAAAAGGTTCCACTTCAGGCACTCACAATGAAACACTTACCGCATTTAGTCACACTAAGATTATAACATTTAAAGGTCTACCCAAAATTTCCAAAATCCTTTGCAAGATCTTTACAACCAGTTGATTGAGAAGGATTTTCAAAGCAAATACATAGGTCCTACAAAAGAGTTCAAGATGTTTAATTATAGTGGGACGCAACAGTGATAGGTGGACAGAAACACAGTCTACACCAACCCCACAGATTTTATGTAGGCGTCATCTTGTTTGTTTGCATGTTGTTTGTCTCTTCTGCAACCAACCACTTATAAATCACAGTGAACCTTTGTCCAGTGAATTACATGGCAGATACATGTGGACATCTTGGAGGCCTTCACTGTTGTTTGTTAAATATTTCTGTCTGAGACTGCTTCCAATGCAGTATTTTAGATAACATCAGAATGAGGGCAAATCCTGTCTCCTGAGCCCTGTCTCAAACCCTGCTTCCTTAGCCATGCCTCAAACCCTCCCAGGAACCCTGCCTCCTTAACCATGCCTCAAATGCTGCCTCGGTTTCAGAGCTCTGACAATCGCAATCTGCTCTGGGGAGCCCCTGCCTGCCTGCCTGCTGGGAGGAACAAGGGAAATTCCCAGAGTGTGGGGCAATTTGTGATTGCCTGACAAAACAGGCAGCATTAGGCTGGGCCTGACAAGGCCCGGAATGAAAAGTGTGCTTCCAGCTCCTTCCAAGTTAATTCCACAGCTTGGCTGTCTTCCCTACTAGAATACAACTCTAACAAACAACATCCAGCTCTAAACACACACCTTCCATTTCCATCTTCTCCTACAGCTTTGCCAAAAGCCTGTATTCTTATCGTTCTGAGAACACTTGTAATGAAAAAGAAAGCCTGTAATATACCACTCAAATCCATGGTTACCGACAGATAAGCACCCAAACATGACTTACCTGCAAATGCTGAACAGCAGAAGGCCAGGAGCAGCAGACGCGGAAGGAGCCTGTCTGCCATCATGCTATTACAGTAGGACTGGTCAACAGCTTCTCCAAAAGAGGGCAGGACGTGATCACTGGCCAGCCTTCCCTCCCTCCTTGTTGTTCACAACTCTTCCTCCGACACACAGTCAGTTGGTAGGAAGAAAACTCACAGGAGCTCCTTCTGCAAAGTGAATGAGGACAGGTAGAGATTGAGACAGTGAAAGTCGGTGCCTGAATGTTCAGCATGGCGTTTTTCTCAACAGATACTCTACTCCCTGCACAGCACACTACTTTTGACCAGCGGCCTATAGGAGCAGATGAAAGCTAATGCTCTACATAGGGATTTATTTGAGAAGCAGTGTGGCAAGTAATAGGAGAGCATTACGATGTAATTCCTGTGAGACTGATAAGAAGAGACATGGGAGGGGGGGGGGGCAGATGATTCATGTCAATGGGATAATTAGACATCCTGGGGTTTTTAGGGTCCCCATTTTTGGGACCTAGACCTGCCTCCCACCTACAGTACCCCACCACAGCCCAAGTTTGGTCATGGAAAGATATCTGACAGCTGGGGTATGGCTGGGAGGCTGGAGGGTGTGAAAACATTAGGTACGTGATTATGTGATGGGGTGGGCTGGGTCCTACAACGGGGTCTTGGCTAAGCAGCTTAGCACCAGGAGTTAGTGAACCGTGCTGCTAATCAGAATGATCACAGCTGAACTGTTCAACTTACCAGGCTAACTAATCCCACACACTGCTAGCCCCCCCCCCCCCGAACAGCGCTATGGACCAGAAAATCCTTACAGTCTTAATAAATTTAATTCCAATCGCTTCATCACTCTAACACAACAAGTGTTAATAATGTACAATGAATGAAAAGAAAATATAATTGATCATATTGTCCTGATAAAACAGAATGTTTCTGATCTCTCTACCATTATTTTGTTATTAAAGTATTTACTTCTTTTAGCAGAAAAAAAAACCTGTTCAGTGTTTAAAATCCTACGTTTACATTTTTTTGACGGACTGATAAGAGATCAGTAGTCCTGCCTCAGTATCACTACAACAACACCAGTCAGTGAGTACAGGAACATTTATGGCTCATTGAGTTGTCAGGATTACTCTATGAAAACAAAGGCTTCTCTGAACAATAGAGCAGTAACGCAGCACAGCCATTCAGATTAGGACCTCAGTGTAGAGCCCTACATGCCAGAGGTCAGCCCCAGTGGCTTCCTATCTCAGCAGGATCGCACATTGAAGAGGGCCAACAAAGACCACAGCAAAAGTATGGTGCTCTGCTATTCCCTACTCTGCAATTAGAGGTCAGCATTCGATGATATCACGCGTCAACATCTGAAATTAATTCAACTTTGCTTTACTATAGAACACTCTTATGCTGAGCTGAGCGGGCTTTGCCATTATAACCATCGCTCATGGCAGCTGGTTCATTGAAGGTTAATAGAAGAACAGAAACAGCTCTGCACCTTCTGTACTACCATTCGCATCCTCGCCATCTAACCACAGGAAAACCCAAACCACCCCATCAGAGAGCATGGGAGAGACACCGGACTGACTGAAGGCTGAGGAGTCGTATTGTTTATGAGGGGCTGAGGCTGCACGGCAGTTCTCCACAGCCTAGAGCAGACCGGCGCCTGAGGAGAGCTAAGGAGGACCTTAGGTGCATCGCCGCACTCCACAGTGCAAACAGCTGCTGGAACAAAGAGCCTTTCAGACCTCGACAGCTGCCTGGACTAGGAAGTCCTTTCGGAGTATCGTGACAAATATTACACTTCTAGTTTGAGGAGCGGGGCCGGCGCCCTCTCCTTTTGATTTGTGAGCCCCTACCCCACTGCCCCCCTCACCTCTTCAAAACTGGAGGTAAACTGTGTCCTTCCCTTTTCCTCACCAGGCCAAAGACCATATCAAAGGGAAGCTAGATGACACAATGTTACCAACACGGCATTGTTTTGAACTGTTTTGTGACACCACAGAGTACAAAGAGTGGAAAGTGGCTGTGGCCTGGGGCAAAAGGACCGAAAGGAGAGAAAGTGCTGAGGAACACAAACAGACTGAAGTGTTTTTCCTTCCTTCTAGATCAGATTGATGGTTGGGATACAGTTGGTTCGGCAGCGCGTTCATTACGCCTAATTGTTGCCAGAAGGAGAAAGCACTGGCCCAGCCGATCATGACTCAAGTCAACCGTTCTAAAGGTGAATTGCATGGGTCTGGACTGTGGATTCAAACTGATGTGAGAAACTGACTGATTTGGTGTTGCCGCAACACTAAGGATCACCTCATGTGACTTCTCTTTAAACGCTAGCCGTCCAAGCAGAGCTTCCATTTCACTGCAGGCTACTCTCTGGAAAACAGATTAGAACTGCTGCAGACCCCAGACCGTAATAAGTAGCTATGAAGTACGCTACACATAACGGGCCATGAAGTACCCTACACTACTGCAGCGTAGGAGGGAGGAACCATTAAATGCCACATGGTTTCCCAAACGCAGTCCCTTACTCTGATTCCTGGAGTCTGGGCAGAGTTGTTTACAAGAAATTTAACTGAGATGACGAACACACTACTATGTCCATATGTAGCAAATATTAGGAAGAGTAAGACCGCTGATCAACAATCAGCCCATGTAATCTTATCCATGCATCAATACTCCTACTCTGAAAAGCTTAATAACACATGGCCCAGGGTCACTTCTAGGCCTACTGAAAATGGATACTCACACAGTTTGATGAGTTTAAGGCATCTCCAGTAGGGATATCATTAATCAACAGTACAAAATGGGCTGTTTTAAGTAAGTCCCTTCAAAAGAGAAAGGCTGTCTAATGAACAATGGCCACTGCCAGCCACAAACCTTCCACCAGCATTCTGTTGACTTGTCCATCTGGAAAAATAGCCATGCAGAATATGAGCTATATTTCACACCAGGACACTGACAAGCTATGACTAGCTGAAAGGACACTCATCTGGCTTCTGTCATTTTTCACTGAGTGAGGTAAGCCAGCTGGTTAAGTCTGAACAAAATTCAGTTTCTCAATTGCGTAAGACACCAATGATGCAGAGTAAGTCTGTTTATAACAGACAATATGCTTGTACAGAAGAGACCAATCCTTCCTCCCCATATCCCCTCTTTAGAAAGTGCAAAGCCACGTGTCAACGCAAAGACACACTAGGGATGTATGACTTGACCCGCTGTTTGTGTATGTGTGTGTGTGTGTGCGTGCGTGTCTGTCTGTCTGTCTGTCTGTCTGTCTGTCTGTCTGTCTGTCTGTGTACACACCCAGGACTGACCAGCTGCACAGTCTCCCCATCCATGTGTTTACTATTTACTAAGCCAATGACCCCTAAGCGTGTCAATCCACATGCAACACACATACACAGACCCAAACAGAACGTTGTCAGGATGTATGATCTATAAGGCCCGACTGAGTACATATACACAAGCACCAACAAGCAGAGCACACATATTCCGGGCATATTCCCTGGCCCCGCCATTCACTCTCTGTGAGTCACTTCAGTAGTGAGACGGAAGGCACGCTCAGGTTTTTGGTTGTCAAGCATGTTCTCACATCGTGTGTTTTTCACCACCTCACCAAGACACCGTCTGTGGAGTCCCCAGAGAATTGAAACATTCATTTTAAAGGACACATTCATCTTTAACCTATCTCCCTTTACACCTAAATAAAAGGAGTTTGTGACTGCTCTCCGGCATTTCTTGTACACCTGCTGTTGGGTCACATGAATCAAAGGTCTTTCACCATCTTCCAGCTTCTCACCCCACAGAAACATAGAAACCCTTATCTCAGCATTCAAACATAACCGTCAAACAAAGGCAAAAACACAGCTATCAAACAAACAGATATCCAACTTAAGTATGTCTTGTCAAACAATAGTTATAGCTTCACCTAACACACCCAAACTCAGCCTATATGCCCAACAAAGCTGCCCCACAATAATCCTCCACGGAAATCCCTTAAACCGGTCTTTAGAAAGCAATTAAATCAGCTTCCTGACAGAGCTTGATCTGAAATCAAATATTTTTGTCAGCTTACCTTTATAACTAATTATTACTTTTTCATATCAGACAAGCCAATATGTGATAGATCTCACACAAGCCTACACGTGATAGATCTGACACAAATCTATCTGATAGCTCTGACACAAGCCTATACCTGACAGTTATAGCCACTTATAACAAGTCACAAGCATTGTTATGACACACTGTTATAACACATCTCAAGTTTCTCAAAATCAGCACAGTTCAAAAAACTTTAACTAAAGGTATGAATTGTTGGAGTAAATATCATAAATTGCAGTTAAACATGTTTGCATCAGGCTTTGCTTTTACATTACCGATGCCAAACTGGAACACACTTTGAACTAGTAGAAGGCGGGAATACAAAACAAAATAATAGTGAACTGTGATGCTCAGCACGGTAGTGAACCTAAAAATTACACTGGCAGTAGTGTAATTTTCATTTATCTTTCCATCTGTGGTCCTCTTACATTTGAGGTTTAAAACAAAGGTTGCATAAATATTCCAAAGCTAATGTAACCTAACAAACTTTCATATAAGCCTACAATACTATGTTTGATATTTAACGTTTCAAAATATATTATTGAAATCAATATCAATGTGAATATGTATTGGTTTAGTTATGAAGTCAGCAATTAATATTTCAAGAGAGATGGTGACACATTATTTAAGAAGTGAAAGGTAGCTGGAGGTGGGTTCAAAGACATGCAACTGGCCATGTGTGATTTAAAAGCTGCTTGACAGTTCCAATATCTACTGTAAATGTTCTGTCTTCGAATTACTTATTGGACAATTGTTTAGACAGGACGGCTTTGAAATACAAGTAAGTCATGAGAGCGAAAAAGTTAATCAGTCTTTATATTCACTAAGTAGTGTGGCTTAGAAGGAAAGTGTGCACATTAGCGGTTTATCAAATAAACAAACCAAACAAAAAACAAGTAACATTTTGATTTGTAAACGTGACAGTGTAGGCTATAAGTTCGTTGTGTAATTCTACAACTGTTTACACAAGAACGTCAGCGGTCTTGTGCATCCTTGCAGAGGGGCTGCGAGGCGCGTACAAAACAAAATCTTTCCTACAGAAATTAGTTTAGAAACCATGCAGACATGTATTATTTAAAATATTTTCATAAAGCACAATGTATGCCTATGAATTTTGTATACAGCTACTATAACATATTTGGAAACGATGAAGAATAACTCTGACGTACCATGCAGAATCTCCAGAAATGTCAAAGTAAACTTTGTTGGAAGTTGTAGCTCGACTTGCAGCTGTTCGTAAAGGATGCAAACTGTATTATTTATTTTCCTTTGAAAAACTTAAAAACATCACCAGCTCCTTGGAAAACAACTTCAGGTGTTGGTAACGGAATTTAAGTTAACGAGTCTACTACTATCGCTTAGAAGTTTGAAATACTCTGTTTTCAATAGCAGGTAGTTCATTTTGGGGGTGGGTCTTGAGGTAGGAGGAGGCTGCAAGCATGTACTCTTCGTTCATGTACAAGTCGGAACTAAGAAACTTGGACATTTCCGACTTAATAATTGGTTTAACGCAAGCGTTGATTAAGTACGAACACGGTCAGAATGCGCTAATATCCTCCAATAAGATTTCAGAATTTCATAGATCCGATTACTTCATGAACATGGCATACCGGTCAACTGATCAATGTTTTTCATTGCAGAAGAGCAAGCAACTGTCATTGCAGTGAAGGTATAATTACAGAATCAATGGATCGCACATTTGCCATTTACAAAAAAACACAATATATTCGACATTATCTTACTAAATAATAATTTAAATAACTTTTAATAAAATGTTTTGTATTTTCCATGAGCTCTATTTTCCAACGTGGCAGTTTTTATTTATTAAACCGCCAGACACTGTCTACAATGCTTACAATCATGTCTTGGAACAATATTGTAGATTTTGAACCATGTTCCCATGTCCCAGGCCTCTGTGGCATAAAAACACACAAAGCATTTGCCAAAGGTGTTAATTCAGAGAAATATGTGTGTTCATTGAAAAAATGTTTTATTTTGCATTAATTACGTCTATTTCATTTAGGGGAATTTAATAAGGAAAACCAATATTTTATATATTCGAAATGTCCCTGTTGGCTTTCAGACTGGACATGCACTTGTGCTAAAGAAAGGATCTCAATTTCAAACCATAATAATCATAATAACTGAAATGGGATATTGTGTAGATTCCCATATTTCTAAATAATGAGGATGTTCACCATAAGAACCAATTACATGAAATGCAACATGGTCAGTCATGGTTAAGTTCTTAGAATTGACTACTACAACAATATTCACATTAGCATGGTCACTCACATCCATGATATGTTAACTCTATCTCACCAGGTATAGAGGGGTGATACAATTTGTTGGTTCTGATTTGGTATTAGAGTTGTTAAGCAAATTCAAAGTCTGTTATTAACTCTTGTCAGTGGCTGGTCATTTACATCACTGATGGCTAACCCCCTAAAGATAGATATTTTTAATGTAAAAAACATACTAAAATATTTTCTGTACAAGCCTTAAGGCATAGTATTAATATTGATAAAACAGAGCTTTTTATTTTTTGATTTTTTAAATGTGCCAAAATGCTGATGAAATCCCTAACACATTATATAGTGCCATAAAAAATGTATGTTTGGTAAAGTGATACAAAACCAAACACAAATAAGTTTAGAGATTTGTTTTACGTAATTGAAATGTCAAGTTAGAATTAAACAATCAAGGCCTTTAAACAGTTATTGGACAACAAATGTGAAAATGAGATGCCTTTTATGGTGTATGAGATGCCTAATATTATGTTGTAATAGCTAATACATTGATCTATCAAAAACATATGTCAAATAGGAACTAAAACGTGTGAAATCAAATAGTGTTGTTCCACATTATCATTAATCACTGAAATACATTAATGAAACTAATATAATTAACCAGGTGGTTCAAATATTGAATGTTGATTGGCTGAAAGGCGTTGTATCAAATGAGACTTTATACCACAGTATGACATCACATCACTTTTTACATACATTGGAGGAGCACAACTGACATTAACCCAGACCCAAACAAAGCTCTGTAAGAGAAGGTCACAATGTTGGAGATGAGGAAGCTTTCAGTGGTTGTTATAACCAGGGCAATATTTTTTTGTTTGTGAAGGCATGGTTGTTAGTTAAGGACATGACCAGCCTTGGCACCAGAATTTAAAATATTTTCTCTCCCTCTCTCCTAATTGTTCCATGTACTCCCCCTCATTAGGGAGCCATCATCTAGTGTGTGAATGTTAGAGTGTTTGTGTGTGTGCGCGTGTCCCTGCGTGTGTGAGAGAGAAAGGAAGGATATTTATATTATTACCCGTATATATGTACCTAGCTCGTCAAATCATCTCAGCTCGTATCTGTGAACAAACAGATCTGTTTTGCTTTGCTGTGATACCATATCTCCACAGAGATGGGGACGCTGTACAGCAGGCTACAACACAGATGTCAGAGAGCTGATTTGCCACTAATGAGCCGGAATTTGTGACAAGAGGGGAGGAAACTTTGTTTTGGAATACCTTGATGCCTCCACAGCAACACTGATGTGCCGCTTCTGAGATTTGACAAGCTAGCGCTCAAAGGGCTTAAATCATTTTACATCTCATACATATGTATGATGACAGTGAAAGGCCTGCATGTGTTGTTGTATGTTTGTTTACATTCAGTGTTTGGGCTGGTATGCCATCATCTTAGACAGGGAGAAAAGAGTACACAGCAAAATTAATAATAGCATATCTAGTTTCAGTCAAGTAAAATTAGACAGGTCAGTGAAAAGGAAAAATAAATTAACATTGGGTAAAAAAAAAAGGGAGAAGAGTGGGGCTGCAGTTTGTATAACAAATTCTCTTTACATTTTAATATAAACCTGAAAAGTTAGGAAAGAAAAACAACATTTGGTTTGGACTTTAACAAAATAATTGCAGAGGGCAAGGTCACAACTTCAAAAACCATTCTCTTTTATCATGAGCCAGTCAAGAGATGCACCTTGGTCATCTTTGGCTTTGCTCTGTTAACTAGTTGTTGTTCACCAAACACAGTTCTTCACTGGAATCATTTCTCCAGTGAAGAACCAATGATCTGATATGCAAGAGACCAATGATCTCTTACATATCAGCAATGATCTCTGTTTCACAAAGAGTGAGTATGCTTTTTTCTGTGGCATGTGAACATAAAAAGGCATCAAAAGACTAGTCAACAGAATTGCACAGAATGGTCATCTTTCTGTGCAATTTTGGTCATCAGAGAAATAAAATCCCAAAATAATGATTATAACAATCATTGATGGTTCTGAGATTTTAATACAGTAAAACCCTATTATGTCAGTTTTCCAGATGGCCATTCAGTATTTTTTGCAACACACAATGTATGGGTAATACTGCCCTCTTGTGGCTTATTGCAAATAACACTCCTTCGAGTTCCTTTAAAGATTCAGACCAATACCTTTTTCTTCCTCCTAATCCTTTTATTGTCAGCAGTCCCCTACTAACACTGAGTTGTGTTTATGTCTGCGAAATGAATACATTTTGTGTATTTTGTGTTTTATCATGGCACTACATGCCATGTTACACATCCACATAAAATCATGGTGTTAGTATAGCTCCAGACATAGATCTATAGATGGGTGAAGTGCCCATTTATTGCAGAATTATTGCAGAATAATGTAGTAAGATGTATTCCATAAGCGTTCTAGTGAGAGGGTATAGAGAGGGCATTACCAGTTCATTTATACTGCCTCTTAAAGGCCTGTGTCCATGGTCACCATTTGTGCATGGATTGTGTAAATTTGATTCTTTTCGGAGGGTTTTGTGTTTTTACAAAGGGGATTTCAGTAAATTGTGTTCACCATGTATTTTCCTGATAAGGCAACTGCATTGCCCGTAACCAGACGTTCCTGGTTCCCAAAATGTTTTGGTCACTGCACCACCAACTGAATTTTGGTCCGAATTTTTACCCCAGAAGTACTCCGTCGTGGGCATTTTATCATTAAGCCTAAGGTTTCATGAACTTTCTCAGGTGCCGCCTGAGGATTGACCCAGAACAGTACCCCTTGTACCCCCGGTTGGGAAACAGTGGTTTAGGGGTTGGTGAGTTCAGGACAGTGCATCCCTGGAGGAACACTTTCTGCTCGCCAAAACATTCACCAAGCCATAGGCTGTTTGTGCTGCTACCACCTAGCATACAGAGGCAGTTCATGAGCATCATAACTAGAGAGACTCAAAAAAGTTTCCACTCACAGGCCATAAGATTTTTAAACTAACTACCTATCTGCTCTGCACTCTCATTGACACCTTTGTGCCACACTCGCAAACAAAACACACACTCCAGGTAATTGACACACACTCATGATGCACCCACTCAATCACACCCACTCTCCATGGACAGAGTCTCTCTCATTCAAACTAACGGATGACATACGCAACTTTTTAACTCAGCCTATTGAGCCCACTGTTCCCTGACACACAGAACTCATCTAGGTATCCAATCCCCTCCTACCTCCCTTCCCTCATCAAAAGCTGCATTGCCCTCTGACCTCAACACGGCCATAGTCGCTCCCCTCCTCATGAAACCCAGACCTAAAATTATTTTGTCTTGTACAAGAGAATGACACTAATGTCACGATTTGTGCATTGTAATGACGTGTTCTGGTCTAAAAGAAATAATGAATAATTAAATAAACAGCCACTCCTGAAAATATTTCAGTTCAGAATAAAATTATTCTGTGATCACTGGACACAAAAGCTTTGACATCAGTATGTGTGTGATTATTCATTAATCTATGAATTTCTCTACCATAATATCACAATTAATTAATGGATACAATTCCAATAAAGCAGTAATGTCGCAATTAATCACATAGTTAGACACCAGCAATTTTCAAGCATCTAAAATCCTACCGAGTTGTATCGCAAATTGTGCAGGAGATTCTTTAGAACGACTGATCCAGAAGTCTAATATATTAGAAACAATAATGCACATACCCCAGGAGTTCAGTTAACAGAAGCTCCTTATACTTGACTATTTATCAAACCCACCACCAGGTCTCCCCAAACTCTCCGTTGCATCAATAATAGAATCACAACCCCTCGGCCACAAAAATTAAAACAAAGAACTGTCTTTCACACATTTATATTAATATAATTAATACAGAATATTGGATATAAAGTACAAGTTCATGAAAAATATATTGGAGAACTCATTAATTTATGGGACACATAAAATGTCAGAACAACAATCTAATTAACCCAACATTTTACTATGTTCCTGGTTGATTTGTCAGCACACTTCTTTTGCTCCCTTTCAGTCTGAGCAGATGGGACTTCTTTGACTCACACCTCGTGATATCTGCTCTACCAAGGAAAAGCAGATGGTCTGATTGTGTTTGTAAACATAATGCACATCACTGCCCTGGTTCGAGGCACCAGATGCCTCTTCACCCTTACAATCTTCCTCTCTGTGACCTCTCATTCATAACACTACAGCGATGACACTTGCTTTGACCCTTGACAATACCCTGTTGTTTGCTGAAAAACACCATGTCCGTCACTTACTCTTGCAGGTTCATGCTCTAAAGCATGCTCAGAGTACCACATTAACTCACCCAGGAAGCAGCGTAGGTACTGATTCAGTCACATCTGGACTGCTAACAAACATACTGTTGATAGGGGTCCATGCCTGTGCCATAAAACCCCTTCAACATATCCAAAAAGCTGCAGCCCGACTAGTCTTTTACAGTGGGGAACAGTAGAGAACTGTCAGGGCATATAAAGTAGTCTAAAATCTATTGTGTTTCAGGTATAGAATTACACTTGGTACAGTTTTTATCACCATCGGCAAATCTGGAAATGTTTGCATTGGTTAGGTATATGTTTGTAGGTGTACTTTGGATCACAAAAGCAAAATCCAGAAACCAAATTATATCTATCTTTGATCATAGCATTCCAATAGAATTTTCCTCCAGGTGTTCTCTTTTCGTTTTCATTGAATATTTTACTATCAATCTATTAGTACACTTTTAATCCTTTTTATATTTAAGCTCCTAATAAAAAATGTTTGCTCAGGTCTTGGGACTGTGTCTTTATCAGCTGAGCCTGCAATAAGACTAATCGTGACGTCATTAAGGTCGAGCCAATCACAGGGCTAAAAAGTACGCATGCGTATTTTCACAGAATTCCCTACCCCCTCTCGAAAAGCTTTTCAACATATTTCTCAGCTGAACTACACAGTTTGGCTGTAGGCTCTTTTTATGAGAGGCACTACCACATCGATGAAACAGCGATTAGAACGATTATACGCATTTGTGTATAATGTTCGAAAAGAAATTTGTTTTAGCGGCAATTTTCCTACTCAGACATCAACGAAAGGTTCTAGAATGGTCATGTGATGTGGATTGACCAGTTATGATGCATTTTTAAAATACCCTGGTTATCTGTTTGTTATTTTACGAAAATTGTTTTCTGTAACTTCCGAAATGTCTAGGTTACTACATGGACAGAGGACGCAAATGTTTTTGAACTCAAGGTGAACCAATGTTTGATATTTCTAGGATATTTTTGTTTTAGTAAAACGAAATCCTCTCGCTCGATAAAGAAATTAAGGACTGAATACAGCACGTGAACTGGTTTGACCAATCACCGCTCGAGATCTGAACTGAAGTGTATAAATATGAGGCGGTTGCCCATAGAGACGTCCGCCATTGAAGACTAGTTTTCAACGTACTTGATATTGTTTAAACCTTGTATTGTGTTTTTATTTGTAGTAAGCTAAAAATAGCAACGTTTTTATCCACCGCACCATCGGCGACCGTCTCTTTGGGCATCCTTCAGCAGAAAACGATCGGCACAGAACGTCTGTCTCAGTTCGGCAGTAAAAACAATCTTGTGTTGCCAGAGACGGAAAGGTAAATTTGAAAAGATGTTAGGGGATATCCAACACCTAACGCCATTGTACTGAATCAGTTAAAGTAATTGTAAATGTATTTTTGAAGCGGAAGACTTGTGTGGGGAGCAAGTTCAAGCGGTTAGCCTACTATTTGTGTGGGCCTTGCTGTAGACGCAAATCGTTTCCTGTCACCATTTTGTTACGTAAATGTAAGCTAACGTTGACTAGCTAAAATGGCTAACTAGTGTGTAGCTATAATTTCGGTTATTTCACACTGTAAAGAGATACGTAAATCTAAGCCAGGTTTAATAATCAAGAAGGATCGTTAGTGGCGATTTAAAGGCGTAAACTATATTAGCGTTAGCTAGATATTGATGTTCTGTCTTACACAAGGTTTTGTTTTGGTACAAATTAACGTTAGCCTGCTATGCTAGCACTAGCCAGGTCACGCGCTAGCCACTGGATTGCGGTACAACCACGTTGATTGCATCATGCAAGCGTGGAGTCTGCAAACCATGCGCGCATACTGTCGATATACAATAGTGTACATGACAAACGTTTTACGATGGTTTGTTGCTATGTAGATTAAAGACAAGGTTGTGACACTCGACTAAAGTATTATTATTCTGTGTGAGCAATTTTGTTAGTTGATTTGTATCGTAACAAATGTCCCACCTTTTATTCCTAGCCTAATGGCTAACATGGCCGTGGATTAATATCAAATTCCTAGCTCCAAGTACGGGTGGAGGGCAGGCACATTTCACAATTACTCGTTTTTCCATTCCTTGTCAAGGTTAACAGCTTCTTCAAGTTATAACACGCCTCCGTCACGTAATAACACCACGTCCATGTCAGGTAGTACATTAGTAAATAAAATGGATGTTGACATTTTGCTGTTCTTTACATTCTGTCCTTGACTCTTACCCCCGAAAATACTACTATTTTGTATTAGCGGCTTGTGTAGTTAGCCATGTACCTTTTTCTTAGAAACTATTGTATTGCACATATCACGTTGGCTAACTCATTTTATTTTATGTTTATTTTCTTTGAGACTGGATTTGTATGTTCACGGGAGGATAACTTAGTTTTTCTGTAAATATTCAATGTATATTGAAAATAAACTGCCTAGAAAGATTACTATAAATTGTATGGAAATTCTTTGATTTGGTATGATAAAAGGCTAATAATTTAATATATAGGCTGCCTTTTTGAAGATGGCAATATTCTGGATGGGCTTAGTGTGTGTGAAAAGGCATCCATCTCTGCAATCAGATGTTTTGTGTGTTTGAGTGAGACCTTTCACTTGGAATTTCAAAGCAGTGATTTACAGTAAAGGTCCCTTACCTATAAGTCTTGTGTATTCTCTTTTTTTGTGAAATTTTGTCCTTATGTCTGGGCATTTACCGGAGGAAAGAAGTTTATAGTTATCCGTATTAAGGACAGCAGTTTGTAGTTGTGATTATCTTAGTTAATGGTGATGATGAGCATTTGTCTTAGCTGTAATTTTTGTATTTTATTCAGTTTTGTATGGAATAAAAAGGGTTAAGTTGAATTATTATATAACTCTTTTGTAGCCATTGTCTTTGAATACAACATTGGTACTGTGATACTATACTTTCAATACTTTCAACTAAGTGATTATTTTCTACTTTTGAGAAAATGTAAAATTACATATTACTTTTAATGGGTTAATGTCTACACACTTGCTGCTTTTTTAAATCTGCACTTGTTGACAAATTATTGCTTACAATTTCATCAGTAAGCTTGCTTTGTAGGGATTCATTTGTAGAAAAGTTGGCCACTTTTTGCTTAATAACAGAGCAAATCCCATCATACTTTGCTGTGACTTCTATTTGGAAGATTTGTCAAATATCTGCAGTGTTGATCAAAGCATGTTCCCCTGAAAAAGATGAGGTAAGCTAATTTGGAAGATTAGATACCATGACAGTGTACCTCAGTGTAACCTTATCTATGGGTATGAATTATTTCCAGTAGGGGGCGGTAGAAAGCTGCAGTAGTGAATCAGGATGACTTCGGTTGCTTTAGTAGTCTTGTAACTGCGCTCCATTTTTGTTAGCAAAACATTTACACAATACTGTCTAAGGCCACTGGTGCACAATAAAGCTGTAAAAGTTTTATGCTTTGGATGTTAAGAACCATCAGATATTATTCAGAATGTTATTCAAGAATGTTTTTATTTGTGTTGTACTGTGGTCAGTCTTCCTGTCCTAATGTTAAAAATGTAAAACCATTTGTTTGTGATCCATTAAATCAGAAAATTAACAGCCTCAAAACATTGATAAGAAATATGATAATGAATGTTTTTATGCCTTAACCTTTTCTCCATAGATTTTAATCAATTCCCACTTAAAAATAATGGTTCACCACAGAAATCTGTACGTATTCGTTTGTTGGAAGCACAATATTCAGTAGTGTTTTATAAGTCTTTTTGCTTAAAATGTCTTCTTTAGTCTGAACTAGCTGAGGGAAGATGGATTGGAATGTGTGAGCCCTTGTGTGCAGTTACTGATTCAAATCCATTCTGAAAACCACCCCTCTTTCAGTGGTCTTAAACGAAGATGTGTGATGAGAACTGAGATACGGAAAACAAGTGACGCTCAGAACTGCTACCCTGTGTCGGCCAACCTTCGGACTGCACTGCGATGACAGATGCTAAATATCCCCCGGTATCCAGGGTAGGGGGCGTAAACCCTCCTCCCCCGGAGTTCAAAAATCCTAAGAAGCCCGGCCGCCTCACCAATCAGTTGCTATACCTGGAAAAGTTTGTCCTCAAGACCCTGTGGAGACACAACTTTTCATGGCCTTTTAGGATGCCTGTTGATGCTGTCGGGCTGCACATTCCTGTAAGTCTTACTCTTTGTTATCTGGGATGACTTATCTAGTTGTTTTTCACTTCTAAGTTAAATGCACTTAGCTTCTACTTAAAAAAAACTCTAATTATGAAATGGTTTGTACTTTTTTATTTTGTTTATTCCATTGGAGCCCTCTTTATTGTTTTGGACGATGTCCTGTTGTTTCTCTGTTTTAGGATTACTACACCATTATCAAGACACCAATGGACTTGAGCACCATCAAGAAACGTCTTCAGAATAATTATTATTGGAAAGGAATGGAATGCATACAGGACTTCAACACACTGTTCACCAACTGCTATGTATATAATCGGGTAAGGGGAAAGCACCTTTAAAATGTCCCTAAACACCAGTCGTCCATTAGGGTATACATAAAATAGGTCTACATGAATTATTCCTTTTTTCTTTTTGAAATTCAGCCTGAAGATGACATAGTTATGATGGCCCAATCCTTGGAGAAGATCTTCCTACAGAGAGTGGCTGAGATGCCCCAGGAGGAGACTGAGATATCTGCCATCACAGCCAAGACACCTGTGAAGGGTGGGAGGAAATGCTCTGCTGGTAGGTTACAAAGCTGCTCCATGGGCTCAGTCATACAGATTGACTGTTTATTTAAATGATTAGAAAACATTATAGAGTAACCTGGAAGGGTGCAGCCTTCCATAAGATTAGACATCTGGTCTGGTTTGGTCTTAACCAAATGTGTGTGTGGTAACATATGCCAAGCTCAAAAGCCCTAACCAAGCCCTCAGAAGAAAGGTTGTTGATGCCCATGAGTCTAGGATCTACGATCTATAGGCTCTACAGTCTAAATGGTTTTCCCCCCAAATTTAGGCCAAATGCCGATCGAAAGATGCTTAAGAAGAAGCTCATAGCACCCGAAGATAACAAAAAGGGATCAACAAGGGTCCTCTCTTGTCACAGTTAATGTCGAATTGCATGAGTCAACAGTCAGAAAGAAACTGTACCGACTTGGCCTGCATGGTAGGTCAGGAAGGAAGAAGCCCCTGATCAAAGCCCCTGTTATTTACAAGACACTACTTAAGTTTGCCCAATGACCCCTGGGTAAAAAAATAAATTCCCTAAACAATGGACAGGAGTCAAATGTGGCAATGTTTGGTGAAAATGAAACTGCCTTTGACCAGGAAAAACCTCATACCAACCATAAAATATGGAGGCGGTGGTTTTAGGGTTTGGGGCTGCTCTGCTAACTCAGGGTCCGGCCAACCTGCCATTATTGAGTTAACCATGAATTCCACATTGTACTAGAGAATTCTTTAGGAGAATGTGAGGCCATCTGTCAAAAAGCTGAAGCTGAATCAAACACGGACAATGACTCAAAACACAAGCAATGCTACAAGAGAAGGTCTCAAAAATAAAATAAAATGGAGGACTATACTTACCACTTACATGACTAGATACCATTGAACATGGCAAAAATAGGGGGGAAATATTGTTGTGAAATGATGCGCTATAAAGGGATTAGCTTGACATTTGGGACTAAACCATTCTTTCATGTATGTCTGTACATGAGTAAATTCTGCCTTCTGAATATACTCATATCTTTCTCTGTAGGTGTTTTAAAGCTGAGGCCCCAGTCTCCTGTGTCGGAGGTGGTGTTCCAGCAAACAGTGACGGTCATTCCTCCTGAGGCCATGGACACCATCCCTCCTGCTGCCCAGCTCTCTTCTAAGATAACCGCTAATGTCAGTACCATTGCCACAATTAACTCAACAGGCGAATTTATAGTTTGTCTTAAAGTGTGGTGCATAAAATCCATCTGTTAAGGCTAAATGATACAGGGTTTTATTATCAGAGGCCCTGGTGACTAGTCGGCTTAAATCCTGGTTTAAGGTTATTCATTTGTTACAGTCTACTAACAAACGAATAACCTAAACCTGGATGAAGCCCAAGTTTACCATATCCCCCTCCTACAACCAGAGTGACACAGGATGTTAAACCAAATTGAAAACAATTTTCACAAAATTCATTTTTTAGAGAATTTTGCAAATGTGCACCAAAAAAAGAAAATAAATATGACAGTTTCTGACCCCTCAACACAATACTTTGTTGAAGGACCTTTGGCAGCGATTACAGACTGGTCTTTGAGTATCATGCTACAAAGCTTGGCACCCTTGTATTTGGGGAGGTTCTCCCATTCTTCTTAAGCCATCAAGTTGGATGGGGAACTTTGCTGCACAGTAGTGTCCTGCACCGGTCCGTTTCTGGAGCCTCACCTATACTGTGTTGGCAACCACTGTTTCAAGAAACCAACTAAAAACAGACAGAACGACAGCTAATAATTATTAATGCCCCCAGAAATAATGAATCTGTCATTCTTAACTTCAGTCTTCTGCATTAATTCGAATTGGGGTTCTGCTTCTTTGAACCATTGAACTTAATGACGCTATGTACAGTATGCTGCTGCAATCAAATATCACAAGCCTACCTGCTTCCACTTTTTATCGGCTGTCCATTCATGATCAGTCAGGTTGTTGTTCTTATCCATGAAATCCTGGAAATAATTCCAAAGCAGGAAATTTGCTGGCACAACCCCTGTGCACGATTGTTTATTTGCTCATGAACAGCTGTTATTTCTCCAATTCTAGTTACGTTAGTGAAACATTTCCACGTGAGCTTTAAAATTTGCTAGAAAAGTAGTGTTAATTTGAAGGCTGCCAAGCAACAGATGGTAGTCTCGAGTGGGGGGAGGGAACATTTCCTCACTGTGTTGTAGGTGAATACTTAAGTAATTTTGATATGTCTGTTTTAGTTTTTTATTCAATTTGCTAAAATGTTATTAATGGTTTCAGATCAAGAAGGGTGTGAAGCGAAAAGCTGACATCGCCACGCTGACAGCCTCTGCTCCAGTCACCGACTGCAAATCGTCCCCCGCCGTTGACACCTCAACACCCTGTAAGCTGTTCTCCAGGCGAGGCAGCGGTCGGCCCATCAAACCCCCCAGGAAAGACCTGCCCGACTCCCCCCAGCACCACCAGAGCAAGAAGAGCAAGCTCTCTGACCAGCTCCGCTTCTGTAACTGCATCCTGAAGGAGATGTTCACCAAGAGGCACGCGGCCTACGCCTGGCCCTTCTATAAGCCGGTGGATACGGAGGCCCTAGGTCTTCATGACTACCATGACATCATCAAGCAGCCAATGGACCTAGGCACCATACGGGTTAGATGGCCGTACTTCTGTTGAACTTGCGAGGATAGTCATTATGTGCCATGGTTACTTTGGCTTGTCTGTGTCTTGTCTTGTTCTCTCTCACTGTTATGAAGTGTACTCTTGAGTGTTTTGGGATGGTACTGAAGACGTTTGTGTGTTTTCACAGAAAAAAATAGATCAACGTGAATACACAGACGCCCAGGATTTTGCTGCCGATTTCAGACTCATGTTTTCCAACTGTTACAAATACAACCCGCCCACCCACGAGGTTGTCATTATGGCCAGGAAACTCCAGGTACGGTTGCCCTTGGTTTCAGCCAGTGCAGCCCCTAGAAGTTGTCTAAGTGAGTTGCAATGCAATAACAAAACTGCAAAGCAAATCTAAGAATATGAATGGATTGTGAGAGTGTTTGACTAGAAGAACTGTGGCCCTACCCACCAGGATGTGTTTGAGGCACGCTGGCTGAAGCTTCCAGACGAGCCAGTGAAGAAGTCTGGGGGTCCGGGACAACATGGCCACCACGCGGACAAGGGAGGCAGAGAGGGAGGACCCCAGAGCTCCCCCAGCACTGGCAGCAGTGACAGCGAGAGCTCATCAGAATCAGAGTCCTCGGAGGAGGAGGAGGTGGAGGAAGAAGAGGCCAAAGCTTCACGGCTGGCTAAACTAGAGGAACAGGCATGTTGTCTCCCTGCTGGCGTCATCTTACCTGAACATGTTGACCATGTTTCTCTGACGTTACCACAGCGTCTAACCGACGTTACCACAGCGTCTAACCGACGTTACCACAGCGTCTAACCGACGTTACCACAGCGTCTAACCGACATTACCACAGCGTCTAACCGACGTTACCACAGCGTCTAACCGACGTTCCCACAGTGTCTAACCGACGTTCCCACAGTGTCTAACCGATGCTCCCTTTCCTTTCCAGTTAAAAGCAATGCGCGATCAGCTGCAGAGACTAACCCAGGAGCCCCTGCTTAAACCAAAGAAAGACAAATCAAAGAAGGAGAGAAGAAAAAAGGAAAAGGAAACAAGTTGTAGAGCCAAACATGAAGAAAACCTGAAACCCAAATCCAAAGTCACGAAGAGGGCCACTGACAAGGCCATGCCTGCTGTGTAAGTCACCAACTAATTGAAATTGTTTGTTACAACCCTACCCCACTGAAACTTTTTTATTTTTATGCTACTTTTATTCTCTTACAAAGTTTTGCTGAATGTTTTCACTGGTCTGTAGGCACGGCAAGAGGAGTAAGACGGGACCCCCAGTGGTGCCCTATGAGTGTGAGGTGGATGGGGTGCCGGCCATGCCCATGTCGTACGCTGAGAAGAGGCAGCTTAGTCTGGACATCAACAAGCTGCCAGGGGACAAGCTAGGCAAGGTGGTGAATATCATCCAGGCCAGGGAGGCCTCACTCAGAGACGCTAACCCTGAGGAGATAGAGATCGACTTTGAGACGCTCAAGCCCTCCACACTCAGGGCCCTGGAGAGCTTCGTCATGACATGCCTCAGGAAACGGCCTAAGAAACTAAACTGTGAGTGTTGTAGTCTATCAATTCCTCTTTTAGCTTGAGGATTGGTCAATCCCCATTGATCTCTTTACTGCTGACCAAGAACTTTATCGGATCAAATGTCATTGTTGCTTTCCTTGTTCTTTCTATCAGCGAATAAGCCGGTGAAAGCCAAAGGAGAGATGCAAACTGTAAAGAAGCAGGATGCAGAAAAACCTCTCCAGAGTCATACTGAGGAGCAGAGCTTACTGGCCAAGAAGAGAAAAGCATTGAGTAAGTAAACGCTGACACTGGTAGCAATCTCTCTACTGGGGAATTAAATTTATGATTTAATGGGCAAAGCCATCAAACAAAATAGCCAGTTTACTTGCTTCAAAAACAAAAAAACATTTGTGACATAAACCATGAGCTACTATAGCAATGGTATTTAAGACAGCCAGTGTGTGGCCCATTACCTTAGTAACTATCTACCAACTTGCTCCAATAGCCTCTGAGATTCTTTACCAGCCCAGAAATATTGGCACTGGGAAATTCCTTCCATTTCAGCTGTCCAATCATGAATAACTGTCTGTCTTTCTCTGGTGTCCTATACATGATAGTTGTCCCTACGTCTGTCCCTTTCCAGGTGATTTTCCCATGGCTGCT